>MU224564.1:4111926-4131880 GCA_018584345.1 Thuja plicata | reverse complement strand
ATATATATATATAATTCAACCTTATAATAAAACTTTATGCTATGTAAAAAAAACTTATATGAAAACTGAACCCATGCAAAAATTTCTTTAGTGTTTTAAACAATTTTTTTAAAAAAGAGAGTATTGAATGGGGGTCAAGGAGGGTCGAAGCCCTACCCCGCAACCACGTCTGCGAAGGAGAGGTGCGAGGAGTGTTGATGCTCGTCTATCAAGACTCTTTATCCCACATATTGCTTGATCCACACATTGCTAGCTATGACCTCAAACTCAAGTTGGTTTGGTTGTCCTCTTGCATACGCTATATTGATTAGCACATGGCCGTTGAGTGTACTATTGAAAACTTGAAGATTGCGAGGTATATCACACACAACTTGTTGTTGGAATCCATGTTGAATATTTTTGTATCAATGCCATGCTTGACTGCCTTCAAGTTTGTTTGTTGGTGCCTATAATCATCAACCCATCGAGCTATTATGTCCTATCCAGGCTCCAATATTTTTCTCATCATATTCATTGACAAATAAGGTTTTCTCACTTTGTTTCTAGCCTCATTAGCTATATTTTATTATTTTGAGAGTTTTTATTATTGTGTTGGTGTCAAATTGGAGTATTATTTTTAAGAATTATCATATTTGTAATGCATTTTTCTTTGAGGGGAACTATAGACAATAAAATAATTTCATAATCACTAGTCTTAGTGATCTTCATTTATTGGCATATTTGTACAATCTTATTCTTGTTCCTAGTACACTTGTTGAGAATATTGTTTTGAAAGTCTACAAGTCTAAAGTCTTTAGAGCTATTTTTTATCATATAGATGATGATATTTTGGAGTCACTTATTTATTTTGAGTGCTCTCATGCTATTTGGGATCACATTTAGGAGTTACATATAGAGATCATGATAGTCCACCATCTCTCAATGATCCTCTTTTTTTAAAATTTTTTTAACACACCTCTTCATTCTTCAAATAGGTTAATCCATGTTTGTAATCATTCAGAGGTTGTAGTTTCTTTAGAGGCCTATTCTTTATTCTTTGTGAGAGGTAGTTGGTCTGCCTTCACTTCCATTGTCTCTTTATCGAGAGTCACTTGAGACTTCCATTGTTCTTGATCAACAAGAACATCATTGTCTTCCAGACTTGGCTGAAGGACACATTGTTAGTACTTCATTGCACAAGGATATTAGTATTCCTGATTGGAATTCCTATTTGCCAGAGATTGGTTCATTGTTTGTGGAGACTCATATTTCAGATTTGGAAAAAACACTTAAGGGTTTATCTTTCTTGTTTGATGACATTTGTGACACATCATGTAATGTCCTAAATTTTGGTGAGATGAATTAATTAAATTAATTATTTTAAGGTTGTTGAAATAAGTGAAATATTAAAAGGATTAATTTATTTTAATTAATTTAATTAATAAGTGACTACAATAAAATATTATTAAAAGTCACTTTATTTAATTGAATTATCTAGGTTATCATAGAAGCCACATTATGAGATGGAAGATTCTAAAAGGCCTATCATATTGTTATAAAAGAGAGGGTTTGGAATACATTTGGGGATGTTAAGATGTTTATTAAAATCGACAATTTGTATGAAGTAATTTTGTGAGGACAAAAACCTTCAAAAAATTAACAAAGGAGTTCAACAAAAACCTAGCTCTTCCTAAGGGTGGATTCACAATAAAATTCCCAGTTGGACAAAATTTGTGAAGTCTTTAAAGACCAATTTGCAGTGAATAAGGGTTTGTTTCATTAAAATAAAGGTATTGTTGGATTAAAGTATTTGGTTCACATATCTTATTTGAACAGAGATTATTATTCTCTTTCCTGGATAAAAATCTATGGCTCGAGAAAATATATGAGAAACCATGGTTATTATGGTTTTAAGGCTTCAAGGCGATAATTATTTGAACACTAAAGTTCTAGAAAATATTTCTTAACGTGAATTACTTATTGGCTAAAGCTCTTACGATATACTAAACAAATTGGTTGCATAATTCTTCTGGTATTTTTGGTGAGCACATTACATTGCATGTTGAAGTACTAATACCAATGTGGGTGCCTGATGATACATTATCGATAGTTCTGAAGGGTCATGATATTCAATACTGGAGATGTCGTGAATAGTCCAGAACTGTGTAAGCTTAACATTTTAGTGAAACTCCTGCAAATAGTAGGTCTCATGTATATTCATATTGATGATGTTGTGCTTTGTGGAAGTCCCAGTTGCTGTGAAGAAGAACACTTGGTGAGGTTCCCATCATTGGCGAGCATACTGGAGAATACAAATCAACCTCTTTGGTGATCTTTGGTCACTTAGGTATGTTTATGGAGACATCAAGTTCATCAATTATGATTAATGACAAGAGTGATAGCCTCATGTGTAAGTTGTAAGATTATCATTATATGACAAATTTGATTTATTAGCCTAAAAGAAAAATAATTGCTTGAATTTATACTACATATTTGTTATAGTCTTTGTTTATAATCAGTGACAACAAACTTCTCAATGTAACTTCAGAACAATAAATTCAACTATATGTAAAGATTTTGATGTAATATCTCTGTAGAATTAGTGCTTTTTCAAAATGCTACCAAGTGTTTGATGTGATGTCTAAGAGTTTATTTCAGAATGATATAGCCATATAAATGTTTGGCATAAATTCTCTAAGCAACTAATGATAAATTCTAAATGTTGCATTCATCCAAAGTGTTTGACCAAATGTCCATTTTATGAACTTGAGTTTTGTGGTGGGATTTGGGTTCAATTTTACTAAGGGTTATTATAGTGGTATCAGATCTTGGATCCTACCATCCTCCACGTTTATTCCAATGTGTTCATACAAAACAATGACATAGAAAGAAGATACTACTAGAGGGAATTAAGGAAAACTTGGCAACCCCCTCAAGTTTTTGAAGGGGAGATGGTGTCTAAATTGTTGGGTATTTATCAAGATTCATGTTCTAATAGTGCAGGGAAAGCTAAAGATATGGGTGACAAAAGGAATAATATTCCACCACGGGATGAGGTCAGGGAAGTAAGAGATACATTGAGAGAAATTCAAATAGGAAAGGAATAGGTGGCTAATGTATTAACGCAACTTACAGTTGCCATCTAACAGTTGAGTGTTGCACCCAAGAGACCACATCATAAAAATTATATCATGACAACATGGTTGGATACCCACAAGGTAAAAGAGTAGGTGAACAATGTTGATGTCTACTTTCCTACCTTTGGAAAAAACTTTGATGTCTACTTTCCTACCTAAAAATAAAGTAGAGTAGGTGAACAATGTTGATGCAGATGTAGCATTTCTAGATAATGTGATGACCATGTAGCATGAGTAGAGTATTTGGCCTAAACATGTCCAGGCATATTCATCCTTCATCCAATGTATGAGATAACAAAGGGAAAGTATGAGAGAAAGGCAAGATAGAAGGCCAAGCCATCAAAACAAAGACCTTAAATATGATACCAATAAATTGTCTCTTCTCACATATGATGGAAGTGGGAAAACAACTGTGGGAACTTGGATCCATAAATTAGATACCTTCTTGAATCTCAAGCCTATGAAGGAATACAAATCTATTAAGTTCACAACTATGCATTTAGATGGAGCAACTTATAACTCGTGACATCGTCGATTAGAACTCAGGATCATAGATTGATTCATTCGTATGAGTTCAATACTAGATTGATTGCACACTTTGATTGAAAAGATGTAGAAGTGTATTACATAGAATTGGCTCAGCTGAAGAAAGGTGGATCCTTGGACTCTTATATTAATGAGTTTTAAAGGATTTTTGTTCTGGTCTTAGATATGACTGAAAAAAGAAAGATTATTCTAGTTATTGAAGGGTTGAATGATATGATTATGGAACTTGTGAAAATTCTCAAGCCTAGCTCACTTCAAGATGTAATCAAAAGAACATTAGATCTAGATATTCCATTTACTTCCTAGTAGCTACCTAAAGAAAGTTTCAAAATTTCAAAACCAAATCAGAAATCTTTTGATCAACCTAAGAATACCCCTCCTAATATGGACTTTAAAACATGAAATGAGTTGGTAAATAAATACTATGTTTCAAATGTAAAGAGCCTTGGAATCCTAAGCATAGGAGGGAAGGGAAAAATTCATTACATAAAGGTCACACCAGATGTGGAATATGAGTAGGTGTATGATATAAAATTAAAGGACACTGATGATAATGAGCATCATGAGTAACCACAATTAGATTTGAATAAAGGCAAGACAACTGGTTAGTCTAAGTGGTGCAGGAGCACCTAGGATAAATCCAAGCCCTAAGTTTTTGTAGTGGACTGTAATGACCCTAGACAAGTCAGTAGGTTTTTAATTTTACCTTAGAAGGTCTTTCAAAGTGTGTTCCTAGGCGGATTATACTAGCTTCAATCCAACCTAGATGTTTATTTCTTTCTAGTTGTTAGAGCTAGATTAGACCTAAGGTGGGAAAATGGGTTTAAAAGTGTCTAAAAGCCTTTAAGGCTTATGAAAGGGTAGAATAGTGCCTAAAATGGTTCCTATATTCATTCTACACCATTCAAGGTTGAATAGAGACCCTTAACTACAATTATGCCAAAAGATGTAATGTTGTCATAATGTTGCTTGACAATATTTTAGCAACTTTTTATGTTGCATGAAAACAAATGGAAAAATTGGACACCTTTCAAGGAAAAATGATGGTTAGTTTCCATAATGGCCTAGAAACATGGGCATGACATGTTAATGCAAAATAGATCCCGTTTCTCGAGGCAGTGTGTAAAGAAGTGTAATTTTTGGAAGTGAATGAAAGCTCTGTATTATGGTTTTCAGTAACAGTGAAGTTGCATTGTGTTAATGAGTTATTGTATGGATTGAATTGGATAAGTTAGTGTTTTTTATGCATATTAAAGACAATTCTAAGTACTTTCTATTCAATAGCATAGTATTTTTGAGTTCATTGGGTTAATTTAGTAAATTGTTTTGTAGACTATGTAGCTGCTAGAGTAGACAATGTGGTTTTTAGTTTCATGGCTCCCCCATAGAATCCAACCATGAAAATAATCATGGTCTGGATAAATATTTTAGGGGAGCCTCTATATAGTGTATATATGCAAGTAGGAGTACATAGGAGCAAGGTTGTTATTTTTAAGGTCATGCCCTAAGAAAACACTATGTGTCTGGTTATAGTTTTGGCATGAACTAATAGTGCATGATTGCAGGGTAAGGATTGAGGGAGTGAAACCAAAGGTGGTTTCATATGCATAGAGGTTATACAGACACCTATTAAGAATCTTGGGCATTGAACAATCCATCTTGATGCATTTTTGAGGATAAATCAGAGGACAACATAAATTTAGGCTAATTAGCCCTATTAGACCTACATTTTAGGAATCCACTGTACGAATGACCTAGGAGCCTAAGACCACAAAAATATTCAAGTTATTGGAAAAGGGTATCTGGATCTCAAGTTAGTTTTTGGGGTTATTTGGAAGTTTGGAGAAAGAAGTGAGAAAAACCCTCTGTATAGGGCTAATTGAGCAATTAGACCTATTAGGACCAAAAGGAGAGTCAATATTGAACTCAATTGATTTAGGCTTGATGTCCCATTCCATTGGAGTCATAAGGATGTCAATTAATTGTTTCAATGATGGATACACCCCCTGCAGCACTTGTGAAGAGTTTTCACTTGGAGTCATCTAAGATAAAGTGAAGATTTGAAGTAACCATAATGATAGTGATCCCTCAAGGTGAAGCATAAATAGACTAACTCTTGGAGTCAAGTTAGGGTAGTCTTAGGTCAAAAGAGAAAATAATATCAAGGTCCTATAAGTGAGCTTAGGATCTAGGGAAGGCTAGGACAAGTAGAGTCCTAGATAAGGGATTGTGCAAGCACACCTTGGAGTATCTCTATCACTAAGATTATAATTTCTAAATTGTTAGGAGTACCTTGGTACCATCTCTTTTGATTAAGGGGAAACAAGTGGGTTTTTGGTGGATATTGTTGCCACATACAAATTCATTGGCAAGTAGTTAGTTGTGGAGCGTGGATTACAAGTTGAGAAATTATCAAGTTTTTGTTTGATACTTGCAAGTGTTGGAACCTTGAGTTTCACTACAAGAGTTGCTCAACTTAGCATTCAGTTGGGAGTCTACACATTGATCGATGACTTATATATGATCAAGCTAGAACACCTTTATGTGTTTCTAGCATGAAATAGTTACAATCTATTGGTAGATACACATTGGAGCACCACAAGATACAATTAGTGTTCTTATCAGATGAGAAGGAGATAGTGTTTCAAAAGATTTATTAGATAGCAAGCCTAGAGTGAATTTAGCACATAGGATGAGAGATAAGTCTATAGGTACTTGAGATCTAAAGATGAATGCATTGCTTTCCATCAAACTAAAAAAATAAAAAAATGAAGTGGCTCCTTTATTTGTTAATGAAAGGAGGGAGTGTAAGAGCTTCTTGGTGGGTAACTTAGAAGTCGTGATTGATATGCCATGTGAAGAGTTGGATTGTCTTGATAAAAAATCAACATAAAAGAAGGATGATGTAATCCATTCCAACATGGATGATGCAATGAAAACTTAAAGTTAATGCAAAGGATAAAATACAAAAGCTAAAGAGGCTAAGGTAATGACTACCTATGCAAGAATGTATACAAGTTGAGTAAGAAAAGGAAGAACTATTTGAGGTAAGAAAACAAGAAGTTAATTTAGGGGCTATAAATATTGAACAAGTTAGTAATGAAGAATATGATGCTGGGAGTAATAAAATACCTAAGGGTAGTAGTGGTTCCATTATCACTGAGGATATAGATGAAGAGAACACAAGGGATGAGAAGGATGCATATGATTCACCTAGGATTAGTAGGTAGATTGTACATGATGATGCATTTCACTGTGATTACTATTGGTTATTTTTTTCCACCATTATCGCATCATAGATAGCCATTCTTAGCCACCTTCATCATGGGCTAAAATATATCCTACATGGGTCAACACATCATTTTCTTTGGATTTTGTTGCTAACTTGTCCTGCTATTTAAACTATTATTTCTTTAACACTCCCTCGTATCTTCCCTTATTGTTCCCCTCACTTCCTTGTACGTATCTTGTGTTCTATTCCCTTATGCATAAATATATGTGGGGCCAACGTTTAAAAAAAGAAGTAATGCTCCACATCCCCACAATGTCACTAAAAAATATTTCAAGATGTCTTGTAGGTGTGCGTGGTGAAGTCAATTCAAGATCCAGTGGGCCCCACCCTCTCAAAACTTATGGTTTAAGAATATACAAATAGATCAATAGCCCTAGTTTTTTCCCACTTGCATGATTATTTTCAAAATTCTCACTTAGTTAAGTGTGCATGCTCACACTCAATCAATAAACACACCCCTACACCCTTTTAGTGATGTGAGGAAAAATAGTAATGGTTCTTATGGGTGCACAAAGTGGTGATAATCCATCACGTTTTCTGCACCCAATGAGATTTTACCAGGGACTAATTTTAAAAAAGTGTTTCTTATCATTCTCCTCCTTGTTTCCCACCTTCTCTAGATCCATTAGTCCAAACAATTTGTATGCTACTTCTAGTTCCAATGGTAAGTTTTTATCTTTCTCCCCTGACCACTGAAAACTTTCTTCATCTAGCCTATTTTCCTCATAGTCCTCATTTTCTTATGATTCCTTTGAACCCTTTTTATTTTTCATGTTTAGTAGAAATAAACCTCATATTGCAGATGCTTCTACTTCAAAGTCCCCATCATCATTTAGCATTGCAGACCTCTCTTCCTTACTTAATGATTCTGTAGATTTAATTTTATTACAAGAAGATCTTTTCTATTGGATCCAAATTTCACTTAAGTCCTCTTCCTGATTCTTCTTATTATTTTGAAGGGAAACTTCCTATAAAATTCCATGCTCCAGATATGCTTTTTATAATCCTTCCCTTTATTCTTCTTTTTATCTTCATTGACATTTCCTTTTTTCCTTCAGTTTGTTGGCATTGAATTTGATCCCTTAAGATTTTACTTCTCCATTAGTCTAACTAATATCGTCCAACCCAAATTAAGACTTCTTAATTCTTATGAATATTGATTATCTTCTTAGGAGCTCTTCTTTTTTATTTGAACTTCCTAAGGGCCTTCCCCTTTTCATCTTTATTGGCATTATTTATTTCTCCTTTAAATCTATTTTTCTACTTGGGAAATGCTATCTCCTTTTCTACTTTCCTTAAAAAATTCCTTAGATAACACTTGGTTAACTATTTCCTCTAGTATCTTATTTTGAACCTCTTCATGGAAATTTTTTACAAAGTTCTCCATCTCTTATGGATGAATATTTTTTGTTTTTGACTCAACATTCAGCTCATTCACTCTATCTGTTCATGCCTCTTCCATACATTCTTCCCACTTTTCTGTAATTTCATCCCTAATCATGTTATGTCTAATAACTTCTAATTTTATCCCACTATAACATCTCCCCCTTCTATAGTTTTCCAAAAGAACCATAATCTTTTGATAATACAACTACTATTCTCTTCAAATATAGATTACTATTGTGACTAATTATATCTCTTGTGATAACCATTATGTGCTTCTCCAATAATCTTTCTATGAGCATATCCCCTGCTTGGTGAGATACATCTTTAGGTAAATCTATACTTTTATTCCCCTATATTCCATAGAGATTAAATTAAAATAATTTCTTCCTTTGTTTTTAACTGTTTTGACTATCCATCTTTTTCCTATGTTTTATCTACATATTTGTAGAGGGTTATTATTCTCAGGTAGAAGATAAACTGTATACTGTCCTTAAACTTTTGGACATTTATCATCCTAACCACTTCTAATCATCCATTAGTTAACAAATATCGATTATCCTTTCTGCAATGATAAAAAAGAGTCCCAAGTAATTTCCATAGAAAAACTAGGATATGCTCTTCTAATAGTGTTTTGACCCTCAATTCTTGATCCATATTAATATTTTCCTATGAGATTCTAAGTTTATGATCCCATTCTTTAGCTTCTGGAAATAAAGTAAAAATACTATTTCTTTTTAGTATTTGATCATCTTCATTTCTTGGATCCAATTCTATTGGATACATCTCCTTTATCGCTTTCCTATGTCCATTTTCATAACAACAACTATTGCTCAATAAATGATAATATTTACTTGTTGAATCCTCCTAGTCCTAGGAAATATTTTGGATCCACTCCTTATATCTTAATATAATCTTGAAAGAGGTTTACTGATAATATATTTTAATATTTAATACACGTATAGATTATATTAAAAAATGGCTCTGCCTTTAGCAAAATTTCATAGGCTCACATAAAGTATTTAGTATTGAAAGCATCCAACACTAGTTCAATTTTTTTAATGCGACCAAATATGCTGTATTTTGTTCTGTAAGGGAACAAAGGATTCCTCCCTTCTGGACACATTCCACGCTTCTGAGGATACCCTGTTTGCTAAGGGTAGAGGAAGAAGGGTCAGAGGACAAGTGTGTCCTAGCGCAAACTTGCAGCCTCAAATTTCTTTGCCCACTTCCATCCCATGAAAAAATGATGGATGGATCAAAATCACTCCTCGATTATAGAATAAAAGGAAAGAAAGGAATCTTTAATCATGTAAGCTATCCTTTGCTCTGACATTACCACTTTCTAACATATTTTCTCTCCTCATGCCTGATCCAGATGTCATTCAGTCCGTTGGGATCTCTCCTTATTCCCCACCACATAGGCGTTATCTCTGGGCCAGAGGTATGGTTATCCCCTCTACCTTGACTCCTAATGGTATGGGTACTGGTATGCTTAGTCCTCTGGTCTCTTCACCAAAAAATAATTTTTACACTCCTCCTCACAGAAGATATAAGGATTTAGGGTAAAATTATAGAAAGCCAATCCTCTGACCAGTAAATGCCCAAAATTGTGGCCATGTCCGCGGTCCAAGGCCCACTAGCCATAATTGTAGTTTGCATACCCCAAACCAGCAGATTGTTAGTAAAAATAAACAACCAAATAAATTGGTTTATCTTTCCCCACCGACAAATCCTTAAAATCCCTTTGTATATTCTCCTCCTCATAGAAGATCTGTAGGATCAATGGGGCATGATCAATGCCAAATAAGACCTCCTACCCTTCCAACCCTAATAATGGTATTTCCACCATCTTGCAGATAGAACATTCCAGTGGTCATAACCATAGTTCCTCCCCCAATCACAAAATAAAGAGAGAATCAACCTGAAAATAGATCCTATTTATGTGGTGGGAATAGAGTCCTAATACAAAAAGCATGGTGTCTTTGCAAAATGGTTAGGCATGAGCATCTCTGATCTCAAAATTGCGAGTTGGGTTTTGTCACAGTTTGAGGATAAGGTAAGAATCTCTATTCTTCAAAATGAATTTTTATTTATTGATTGCATGAATTTAGAAGTAAAATAAATTTTTCTTGAAGGCATATGCCCTGATTTGAATTCCCATGGTTTTATTTTCATAGATTGGTGTCCTAAATTTGACCCTTCCTGTGTCAATAATTTAGATGTTACCAAATGGATCCTCCTCCCTAACTTACCTGTAGAATTTATACACAGTTCCATTATTATCAGTATTGCCAATAAGATCGGGAGATTTGTAGAATTAGATAAAAATTATCTTGATAGATCAGATGTTAAAATTGTAATAAAGCTGGATAACTCTATCAAAAAGCTCAAACCTATTACGCTTTTAACTAAGCATGGATACTTTAAGATTAAACCAAGGTTTTTCTCACCCCCTCCTACAAGAAAATAGTATAGCACAGTAACCCCAAACCAACCAGCAATAGATATCAAGCTGAAACTGAATAAGGGTGGATTTATTGTAGGAAATTACAATATAGTCAATGGCATTTTTCTCAATCCCCTTGGCTGTCCATCTGCTACAAAGCCTAACCCTAGACTGGATTATGAAGATAATTATAACAATGCTATCAGTTCAATACATAATAATGGGAAAATGAATAAAAGGATAATAATCAAGTTCACAAACCCCTAGAGAATATAACATCACCCAAAATTGTAATAAAAAATAAAAAAATCAAACAAAATCAAAAGAAATCAAGAAAAGATACCTCCCCAATCAATATTCAAAATCAAACAATCTTGCAAAACACTAGCTTTGATTTCCTCAATACAAATACTTTTAACAAAGTTTATCCCAATCCTGAGGAACACAACTGCCACAATCTAGATTTTATTGATGACAGGGATATCAGCCTGGATGACTATAGAAATTCCTTGTTATTAGTTAAAGATCAAGAAAAAGTAGTAAAATAATTTGTAGAGAAAGAACTCAGCAACATACATGATAACTCATTTGAAGAAGGATCTTTCTTCAAAGCAGTCGATTCTATGGACAAACGTTTTGGTAAAAATATAAAAGTAGTAGATGAGCTAGTAAGAGAAGAATAAACCACAAATGAAGAAATAAAAATGGTAGCCATTGGAGAGGAAACTGAAGCTCTTGAGGAAGATATGGAGAATAATGAAAGGTTATTTCCTCAGAACTCTAACTTGTGCCAAAAAATGGAAATTGAATCAATTAAAGACTACTTAGGATTTAATACAAATATTAATGAAATGGACATGCGAAGGCATAACAACAATCTTAATACAAGAAATACCAATAAAGTAAATACTAGGAATCCAATAGAAATTTAGAATTCCATAGCAAATATAGTTCACCAAGAATCATAAACAAGAGACAATGTACAATGTTACAACAAATACATCATACAAGAGAACAACCCCACAAGAACATATATGTGTGTTGAAGACAATAACCCTTTTCTAAATTCAACTACCCTACCAATGGAACTGGAAATCTTACATAATTTCATTGGTTGTCAATTCTCTAATGAACAAATCTTAGAAGAATATGGTGAAAACATCTTTCAAAACCTTGATAGAGACCCAGATAGTCATAGGGTTGAGGAAAGAAAAGACTTATCTAGATTTAAAGATAGTATCCCCAGAGAGATTGTAACTAACTCAGATCCTAATCATGATGCCACAAAGATTAATGAAGTAGAAGCAAAACTTGGGATTGCATCCACAATTTCTGGGATGGATACCCCAATCATCACAAAATACCTAAATAGAGAGGTAGCAAGTCAACCAATGAACTGCTATTTAGGGATGGACAAGCAGACAATTAGACCAAACTCACAATTCTCTTTGATGCAGGGAAGGGAAGTTCCTTCCCAAGGCCAAATGAAACTCACATCATAGAATGTTAGGGGACTGAATGCCCCTAACAAGAACAGATTACTTAAATGTAATCTTAAATTTTTTGATTTAGTCATTATCCTTATTCAAGAAACTAAATTAGGGAAAGAAGAGGACAAATCCTTACAAAGCAACTAGGTATCTGGAAATCTTATTGGATCACATTTGCTGGTGCCTCTAGTGGACTTTCCATTCTATGGGATCCTAGGAAGGTCAACTTTGACCCAATTGAAGCTAACTCTAACTGGATCTCATGACATATTAAAAGTATAGACAACAACATTAGATTCATTATTGTGTGTATAAGATTAACACCTTCATAAAATTAGGACTAATAACAACAATTCTATGGAAAGAAACTATGATTTAATTTAAGAATTGAAGCTAAAAATCCATATCATCTCATGGTTCTCTATCTAAGATTTGTTAAGAGAGCTCTCAGGCTTAATCTCTCTCAGGGACAATCCTAGAACGAGAAAATGAATGATAAACAATGCTCAAATCTAGCTTAAAATGCTCAAAATGCTCCAAGATATGTTAGAAAACAACAAATGCTCCTAAACATGATATGCTAAAATGCTATGCAAATGTTGAAATATGATCAAAAGCTCTCAAATTCTCTTCATATGCCTATAATAAGGATGCTTTTGCTCTTGAAATTCTTGGATTCCAAACACAAAGGAAATGACTTGTATTTATAGCAATTTCCCAAGGGTAGGGGGTAGAGTGAGTTGATCATGATCAAAGTTTGGTTTAGTCAAAATCTTTGAGGTGTTTTCAAATGGAGGGAAAGTTGGTTGGTTGTCTCAAAGCTATGAGGAATTAAATAACTCAATCATTTAATTAATTTAGCCATGGGAGGGTGAATGGGTTGGATTTGATCTTTTTCATTTGAACTATACAATTGAAAAATCAATTGCATAATTTGATTAATCCCTTTAGGCTTGAATTTAATTATTTGATTTCATGATTATTTGATGTCTTAATTTGATTTGATTTTTGTTCTCTTGATTTGATAAATGTCCATTTGATTTGATCCATTTGTTTTGCATTGAGATGAGTTTTTAAGGCATTTGGCTGGGATTTATAGTTTTGAATGCTTGAGATACACCTGGTCAATTTTAGGTGTCTACAAATGCCCCTCTTTGAATTCATGTGCTAAGCGCATTGATTCAAAGAAAGCTTGACGTCCTGAGCATTGATTTGATGTTGATAAGCTGATTGACTAATACAAAAACCTGATATGAAACTCTGATATAAAACTTGATATGAAACCTTGATATGAAATTCTGATATGATACTCTGATATGAAACTCTGATATGAAACCCTGATATGATGTTTGAAATTTCAATGCCCCAGATTTGATATAAGATATGATGCAGAATCCCCATTGGATGATATGATGATGCCCCCTCAGAAATGAAATCATATTGATCTTAGATGTGAAAAATTTGATGAATCTTGCTAATAGAATAGATCCAAGATGATTACATTTCTGATAAACAATGATGCTGAAAGATGTCGAACAAATGCCCCAGTGTGAAAAATATTTAGATTTGGTTGGACTGGGTCAAAAATCTCACAAAATAGGGTAAAATAGCTTAAAATAGGGTGAAAAACCCAAATTTACTATTCATTTTCACTTTTACTATTGAGATTTTGCTCTGAGCCTTTGAAGATTGACAACGATGGTGGTCCCCATTCAAGAGCATAGGTTCGAGTGAGCGCACCGATATCAGAGACCTCCTGACTACGGGCCTCTGGTGAGTGGTTTGAACCTCCCTAGTGCATTTATTACTCTTTAAATAACATTTAATACATGATTTTAATGCTTTCTAGGTAAAAATTAGGGAAAAGCCGCATAGGATAGATAAAGTGCCGCGTAGGGCATAGAAAAGCTGCCTCCACACGTTAAAAATCTGTGTAGGAGCAATCCTTAGCCGTGTAAGAATTAGGGAAAAATTTGTAATCTAAATAACAAAGAGCCTCTTAAAAACCTTGGTTTTTAAAAGCCGCTTATGATATGTAACAAGCTACGTAGGACTTTAAAAGGCCGCCTATTTATCCAAGCACCGCTTTTGAGGTTTAAAGTGCCATGTTTGATGATTTAAATGGCGTGGGGCTTGAAAAGCCGGGTACACTAATTAAAGTGCCGCCTACCATGAATTTTGAAATTTGAGATAGAGAATAGATGAAATCTTTTCGATCGATCGTCCAGATAACTAAATTAGATTCCAAGCTAGAAAATGTTCATCCAGATTGTCACGTAGTGTTTAGGATATTAGAAAAGTCATAGTGATGAATGTTTGATAGGTCAATCGGAAGTGGTTAAAAATGATTACAAATTGTCCTTGTGTCTCATGATATAGAGGTTAGGAGCAATAAGTTGATACGCTCAAGTTAGAGCAAAGATAGATTTAATGTGTTTGATTGACGTAGAATGGTTCACCAAGAGAAAGACTAATATGATTCACTTTGTTTCAAAATGTAGGAACATTACCATAAGTTGAGGGTACGGGGTGTAGCGTCTTGGATTTTTGATTTAGTTGATGAGCTTACAGTGCCTGAGCGGCAGACTATCGAGACATGTGGTCTCAATTTTATTCTAGATCTCCCTCAGTTTTAGTTGAACCAAGGTCTTTTGATAGCTATGGTAGAGTGATGGAACTCTGACCATAATACATTTCATTTACCCCTTGGTGAGATGACTATCATGCCCAAGGATGTTTACAAATTATTGAGGATCATGACTCACAGAGAGTGGGTGTATTATGATTCAGTTTATGATAGTAGTGTATGCAGACAGGTGTTTGGAGATAACACCATTGTGGATGATTGGATTACTTGGGCACAGTTTGCCTCTTTTCCCACTTTTCCAGCATTGTTAGGAGCTGTGATTGGAGGATTACTTCTTCCAGATAGGAGAGGACATGGAATTGTGGTCAAATGGGGCCAGATATTAGAGGATTTGATTGCACATCCTTAGAGATTTGATTGGGGTTCTTGTGTTTTAGCATAGTTATATCAGGATTTGCATGAGGTTGTGTATAGGTGCAGTGCATCTCTTTCTGTGGGTGCAGTTGTATTACAGTTTTGGACTTGGGAGCATATTCCCATTACTAGACCAGTTTTAGCATGAGTGCAGGTCCATGGATATCCATATGCATTTTTGTATGATGGCATGGTTGTCCAGCATCGTCTGGGCAAGGTTGACTTTTGGAGACACACTATAGATGACATAGATCAGGTCGTATGGAGGCCATATCTGCAGTGTGATAGTTGGTGAGAGGATGATGATGAGTTACCGTATATGTTTTCTCCTTGATGGATGATTGGCCGATCACCATTAGTTATTGAGAGATTTTTCTTTGGGAGAGTACTTCGTCAGTTCGGCCAGGTTCAAGACATGCCGTAGGGTATGGCTCTTTATGGTAGGGTACAGGTAGAGAGATTGATGTGGGGGCATAGGTGGACTATCAGTTGGTCTATTTGTAGATTGATTAGCTAGGTTATGTCATGTGGGATATGATGACACATGTTGCAGATGTAGGGATGTCAGCTGAGTATCATGAGTGGTTCATGAGGCATCATTTTGTTAGATTCACTGATCTAGTAGAGCCTATTCCCGATGTAGATGAGCTGTCAGAGGATGATGGAGATGATGGTGATGATGGGGATGATGGTGAGAGACCTTGTAGATGTAGGGTTTAGAGGGCACCTAGGGATCCTTGAGTACAGAGAGCTACAGGACCTCGGATGAGAGGTGGACATGTTAGAGGCCGCGGTGACTGATTCAGGCAGCCTAGGAAGAGATTAGCATGGGTACAGGTACCATGTTACAACAGTTTCTGGCTACTTTGGCTCAGTTACCTACCAGTGCGAGCACTAGTCAGGAACCTCCCAGTACATAGGATAGAGCAGGTGATAGGGATCCTGATGGTGCAAGGGGTTCAGGCATAGGTATAGCTGGAGATGGATCAGGTGCCCCTGTTGGGTTATGAGACAGATTTGAGATTTATGATATCTTGATATGGCATTGATGATGTAACATATGTATTTTTGAGCAGGACTCTGATGTATGGACCATTTTGTTGATATACCTTTGATGTATTGATTTATGTTATAGACATTGATGATGGACATGTATCTATGATGATCTTTGATTCCTCCTTTGATGATGTTATGAGATTTCCTTTTATGCATATCTACATGTTTCTATGATGCATTTACTTCTTTTATGCTTTGGATGCAATGTCTTAGAGTAGGACATAGATAAATGGATGCAAATGATGTTAATGCAACTTGTGTCTACATGCTTTTCTGATTTAAATACGATGTATGGATTATGCAATGCAATGGATGCAATATTTAGTGCTATGATAAATGAATGCAACTATCTTTTTGATTTTTTGGATGTATGCAATTTTAACTTATGATATGCAGAGCTAAATGATATAGATAATGAATAATGATTAATTTTTATTTTCTTTGCTTTTCACTTGATATGAAATGAATAATTATTAATGATTAATGAGTATGAATGTAAAGGGAAATCTCATATTGATGACTTGAAACCATTAAATTTGATGAAGTGTTGTCAACTTTTATCCCCCCCCTTGAACTTGGAAAGTTTCTAGAAAGGCAAGCCATTTCAAAACTAACTTGGAGAAAGAAAAATTAATCTAACAATGAAGATGAAATTAAGCTAACATGAAGATGCAATTAAGCTAACATGAGGATGCAATTAATCTAACATGAAGATGCAATGCAACTAATTATCCTTGAGGTTTGCGAAAGAAATGCAAACTGAGATATATTTTCATCATAGAGCATTGTGGAACTAGGAGTCAATATAATCCTTATTGGTACCACTGTGACCATAAGAATATGAATATGAATTTCTCTCATGTGGTAACCCCTTCTACAAAACCAAGTACAACCCTCACTAGTTGAAAGACCAACTATGGGAGTATGAATACTGGTTTAATCAGATTCAATGTTGCAAGTGGATGTTGGTATTAAGATATGGAAAATCTAAATAACCAAGGTATCCTTTTGTGTGAACAAACAAAGGTTAACCCTTCTTCCCATATGAATGTCCTCGATGATTCTTTGATGACCATGTCCTTAGACTAATTCACACAAGTTAAAGAATCTTCCTCAAAATAATCACTCAGAAGTGTAAGAAAACATCATGTCTCTATCATTTCCAATCTAGTCGAAACATCATTGATTAGCTAAAACAAACATGACTCAAAAAATTCAAAGAAAAACTCATCAAAAATATCCAAGTGTTTGTGAAATGTATCAAGATTTTCAAATAATAATTCTAGAGAGTCTGATCATTTAGGGTGTGTCAATTTTTAATCCTGATAAAATAAGTCAATGAAACTCAAGGATTATGTTATGCAATCGAACTATTTAGGGTTGAACAATGATATTTATCAAAGGTTCCAAAAATCTCTCTTTTGAATCTGAAAATTTTCTTCTAATGTGTGACCAAGATGTTGCACTATTGAATCCGATTGGTACCAAAAATCTTATGATGCATGCCCCCAAGTGATAAATGTGATCAATGTGAAACTTAGGGAAACTGAACCTAGAATGTGACAAAAATGCATCTCTGAGACTTCACTAGGATGATGCACAAATGACGGATGCAATGAGGATATGGACAAGTGAGATGATGAAATGCAATATGTACAAATGCAACTAGGAAATACCTAAGAGTCAAAATGCGCCTGTTTCCAGGTTTTCACCTCTTGGGATTATTACTCTTTTTCTCATTTTTTGCTTTTTTTTGCTACCAAGGTGCCTATTGCTAGGTTTTCACCAAGGCACTTTTTTCTCTTTTTTAAATGTTTTTGGCTTTTTGAACTTTTTGATTTTTTTTGTATTTTGATCTTTTCTCATTTTTTTGGTATTTTTGAATTTTTCCATGTACAAAGGTGATGCTGACTCATCTGATACTTTCAACTTATACTCTTTCCGCTGATACTCTTTCCTCTGAATCAAGTGTGGAACCTCTTAAGATGAATTCTATTGATAGGTTCTTGCAATTCATCACCATCACAATTGGCCAATTTGTAGGTCCCCATTCAAAATGAAGAAATAATAACAAAAGGACCAAGACAATTTGCCTCCCACTTTCCTTTCTTTTCTCTATCAGCCTGATTTTTTTGATTTTCTCTCAACACTAGATCTCCTACTTGAAAGGTTCTTGGTTTGATATGCTTGTTATAGTTCTTTGAAATTCTATTTTGATACACTTTCAAATGGTCATAGGCTTCTCTCAACACTAGATCTCCTACTTGAAAGGTTCTTGGTTTGATATGCTTGTTATAGTTCCTTGAAATTTGATTCTGATACACTTTCAAATAGTCATAGGCTTGAGTTTGATGTTAATCCATGATTAATCCATGCAATGAGACTCTTACAGATAGTATTTCAAATTCTAAAGGTAGAACATCTTCGGCCCCATAAACCAATGAAAAAGGTGTAGCTCCTTTCGGGGTTCAAATACTAGTTCTATAGGCCCACAATGCTGGATTGATTTGAAGATGCCAATCCTTTCCTGACTTGCCAATGGATCTCTTAAGGATTTTAAGGATGTTCTTGTTGGTAGCTTCTGCTTTTCCATTACCTTGGGGATAGTAAATGGATGAAGAGTGATGTGTAATATGGAATGTGTCACAAAGTTCATCAATATCTTTGTTCTTAAACTATTTTCCATTATTTGTGATGATGGCGTAAGGAATGCCATATCTGCAAATGATATGATTTAGGATAAACATGGATGGCAGTTGATAAAGGGACAGCCTCAACCCATTTAGTGAAGTACTCTGTTGCCATGATTATATACTTGTGTCCATTTAAAGAAGGTGGATAAATCATGCCAATTAAATCAAAGCCCCATTGATATATTGGCCATGGTGTGATAAAAGGGTGTAATTCTTGTGTTGGTGTATGGATCAGGTCTCCATGCTATTGACATTTTGCACAAACTTTGACATATTGACAAGCATCTCTTTCTAAGTTTTTCCAAAAGTACCTCATACGTAAGATTTTCTTAGCTAGGTTTAAACCACTTGAATGTGACCCACAAATCCCCTCGTGGACATATTTTAAAGCTAATTTGGATTCATCTTCCTCTAAACATCTAAGGAGCATTCCATCAAGACCTTTACGATACAATGTGTCAGATAGGATGGTATAACGGGCCACTTGTCTTATGGAATTTTGCTTTTGAGCGCGAGTTTGGTCATTGGGTAGAGTTTGATCTTTTAGGTAGGAATAGATGGGTCCATACCATGGTGAGTCATTAATAGGTCAATAATTTGGGTATTAGGTAGGTCAAATGTTGGTTTAACCAATTCTTCCACCAAGAACTCATACTTTTCATTTTGATCGGGCATTTGAAGCAAAGATGCCAAAGTAGCCATTTCATCTACTACTTTATTCTTGTCTCTTGGAATTTGTTCAAAGGTAATCAAAGAAAAGTACTTTTTCCAATCATCCACCAATTTCTTGTAAGGCATCATTTTTTCATCCTTAGTATTATATTCATCATTAACTTGATTAATGATTAATTGAGAGTCCCCATAGACTTGTAATTCTATGACATTCCATTCCAAGGCCATCTTGATTCCTATGACCAAAGCTTCATAC
>MU224564.1:4099485-4111794 GCA_018584345.1 Thuja plicata | reverse complement strand
ATAGGATGTGTAGATTCTTGAGGATATTCAGCCAATTGATCAGCTATAACTTGACCTTTGATTTCTTTCCTATCAACATATTCAATGTCAAATTCACTAAGTACCATGACCCACTTTGCAATCCTTCTAGTTAAAGCTATTTTGCTAAGCAAGTATTTTAAGGGATCAATCTTGGCTATGAGCTTCACCTTATGCAACAACATATAATGTATTAAATTTTGAGAGGCAAATACAATTTCTAGGAAAGCCCTTTCCATGAAGCTATAGTTCAACTCATACTTGATCAATATTCTACTCAAGTAATAGATAGCCCTTTCTTTTCCTTTATCATCCTCTTGTGCCAATAAGACTCCTAAAGATCTCTCCGTTGCTGAAATATAGAGTAACAAAGGTTTCCCTTGAATTCATGACATTAAGATAGGTGGATTCATCAAGTATGTTTTCAACAATGTGAAGGCTTTATCACACTCCTCATCCAATGTGAAGATGGTATCTTTATGTAGTAATCTGGTGAAAGAATGGCATTTTTCCACCAATTGTGAAATGAACCTCCTTATAGATTGAAGCCTTCCTTGGAGTGATCTCATTTGACTAATATTATTTGGAATTTCCATGTCCATTATTGCTTGTACCTTTTCAGGATCTACTTCAATGCCTTATGCTGAAACAATGTACCCTAGAAGTTTTCAAGATTGTACTCCAAAAGCACATTTCTTTGGGTTGAGTCTTACTTTGAATTTTCTAGCCTTGTAAAAATCTTTTCAAGTATGGATAAATGATCTTTTCTTTTATGTGACTTAGCTAGAATTTCATCCACATAACCTTCCATAAAGGTGTGCATCATGTCATGGAAAATGGTCGTCATGGCTCTTTGATAAGTGGCTTCGGCATTTTTGAGGCCAAAGGGAATTACATTCCAACAAAAACTACCCCATGGGCATGTAAAGGCTGTCTTCTCCTGATCCTCAGGTGTAATGTGAATTTGATTATACCCACTAAATCCATCCATAAGTGAAAACATAGAATGACTTGCAGTGAGATCCACAATAGCATCAATACTAGGTAAAGGAAAGTCATCTTTCAGACAAGCAAGGTTTAAATCTCTGAAATCTGTGAAAACTCTTATGGTTTTATCATGTTTGGTAACTATTACAATGTTGGAGATCCATTCGGCATATGCTATTACTCTTATAAATCCTGCCTTGAGCAATTTCTCCAATTCTGCTTTGACTAAAAGGGCTACATGAGGGTACATTTTTCTCAACTTCTGTTTGATGGGATTAACCCCTGGTTTCACATTTAAGTGATGCATTATGAAACTTGGATCTAATCTGGGCATATCAGCATATGACAATGCAAAGTTGATTTGTTTTTCTTGAAAGAATGCAATGAATTCTTGTCTCTCCAAAGGACTCAAAGATGCTGCTAAGTGAATGCATTTAGGATCCTCTTCTGTTCCAATGTTAACCTTTTATATGGGGTCAATAGGTATATCTAATATTTCATCTTCATGAGCTGGTAAGGTGTCCAAACTCTCTCCCTTAGGTGCCACAGTTGGGTTTTCACCTTCGAAAACATCTTTTATTTTTACTTTTTTTTGGGTCTAGCACTGCCACATAGTGGTTTTCACCACTAGACCTTCTCATTTTTTTGTATATTTTCTCTTCATTTTTTGGATTAAGAGGTTGAACACCTACCCCTATCATCATTTCCAGAGTAAATTCATTGGTGGAAGAATTGGGTTCAATCACATTGAGGTATAAGGCCATTGCATTGTCATTTGGGAAGTAGAGTAAGTCATTTAGCTCAGAAAGATCCCAATCGATAAGTTCAGGATGCATTAAGGACAAGGATTCATTGGATGGGATGTCATTTGAAGGAGTTAAGGGCATGAATTCATTTGATGGTTCATTCATTTTATCATCATGGTCTATGACATGTGCTTCTTCAAGATGGTCCATGGAAGAAGGATCAAAATCTTCTCCATCAGAGTCCTCTAAGATTTCTATGGGAAAGAAAGCATGTGGATTAAACACTAGGTTAGAATCTCCTACCCACGAAGGTACCCAAGGTTTACCTACCTATTGAGTGAAATGAGGTGCTTTTTCTACATTGACTTGTTGAGGTTCACTTGATGTTTGAGTTGAATTTGAACTTTGAGCCACCTGTTCTTGATTCTCAACTTTAGGAGGAGTTGCATAAGTGTGAATGGCATCAACCTCTATGTCATGGAAAGATTATTTGGACAAGGAATCCCACTCATAATCCCTAGAATCATCTTCACTTTTAGAACCTACCATATGGATATGTGCACGAAAATCATGCATGGGACTTGAACTTTCTCCCTTGTGCTGAAAACCTATGCCGACTTTTTCTTCTTTTTCTCTCCAAACTGGTTCAATAGGTTCTAACAACCCTCTATGTCAAATCCTAAGGGTCCTCTTCCCTTATACCCCATTTTATTCATGATATCAAATCCTTTTCCATATTGATCAATTTGGATATTGATATGTTGCACCCTTTCGTTGGAATTAGTTGAATTGTCATCTTCTTTATAGAGCCATTGTAATACCTCGTTATCTTCTTTGTCCATTTCTTGTTGAGCACATTCCCTTAAAAAATGGGAATTTTATTTATGAGGTTGATGATCTTTGGATGGCTTCCCATGTGTCCTTGGAGATGTAGGTAAATCAAATAGGGAAACATAATATTCCCCTACCCCTTTTGAATGAATCTTGCATTGTTTCTCAAATTGATTCATTAGGTTACTCATTTTTTCATAAATATCTTTCTTATTTTTTTCCCTCTCCTCCTTAGTGGGATTCGAAGTTTCCATTCTCAATGTTGGAGTCTGAACTAAATTATCCTTTGAATTTGAACCCTCATAACTCATCTTTTCTTTTCCCTTAGTCAATGTAGTCGAGTTAGTTTGAATAGGGTTAGAAGTGGACGTAACGTTTTATGTTGGTTTTGGACTTTCCTCTTTATCTTCTTCCATGTTAATATCAGGGATGACTCTTTCCCTATTATGAGGAATATACAATTCATGACTTGGCTTTAAAGCATTGCAATATTGGAAAGGATTTGAATATCCTCCAATCGTAATCTCTTCCCCCATGTATGGAAATTTTATGCATTGGTGATATGTGGAAGGTACTGCCTATATTTCATGTATCCATGGCCTCCCTAGTAAGATGTTGTAGGTCAATTTCATATCAAGCACCTGGCATATGGTATCCTTCTTGATAGGTCCCACTTGAATTGGTAGAATGATCATACCCTTTGAAGATCTTTCCTCTTCATCATAAGCCTTAATAGTGATTTTCTTCTTTGGATCAATGGAAGACTCAGATAACCCTAATGACTTAACAAGGTTTAAAGTGAAAATATTAAGACCAGCCCCACCATCTATGAGAACTCTCTTGACCCTATGTCTTTGGATTAATACCTCTATATGCAAGGGTAAGTTTTGAGGATGCATGATAGACATGTCATCTTGCTCTGAAAAGGAAAGACGATGAGGGGCTATGAGATGCCCTACCATGTTTTGAAATTTGTCTTCCTCCAAGTGTATAGGAACCATGGTCTCACACAAGGATTTTTCCAGGATCTCCTTGTGATTAGGAGATAATTTCAATAACTCCAAAATTGATATTTGTGCTGGATTTTTTTGTAATTGATCCACCAAGCTATAAGGGTTTGTTGTGGGTGATGTTTGTTTAGCCAAAATAGTTGGTGTTTTAGGGCCAATAGTAATAGGAGTACCTCATTATAGGGTAACCTTTGAGGCTTTCCCCCTTGTGATGAAATTAGTGAACCCTTGAATAGGTTGATCTTTGATCGCAACAACATTGATAGTATTGTCATAAGTATGAGAAAAGTTAACATTATGATTGCCTCTTGCATTATTCATACTGTTTCCTCCATTGTTTGAGTCAGAAGATCCCCCTTTTCATGTTTATAGAAAGGCGTTTTAAAGGCTGTGTGATCTTCATTAGTTTGAGGACCATCCACTTTTATTACACCATTTTCTATGAGATCTTGTACCACATGTTTGAGATGCAAGAAATCATTGGTCTTATGTCCCCTATTTCGATGATAGTCACAATGGTTATTCTCATTGCACCAGTTTGGCTTGATGTGAGGTTCGTATGGTTGAGCCTTTGGTAAGTCAATAATTTTATTCACAATAAGTGTCCTTAATGCATTCTCCAATGGTTCACCCAAGTTACTGAATGTCCTTTTGGGTGTAGGTGCAAAGAAAGGTTTAGGCTTGGGAGTCCCTTGATTATTCCCAAAGTTGTTATCAATGTTGTTGTTGTTGAAGGGCACCTTGGATGCCTGATTCACATTATTGGCTTGAGCTGAGTTTTGAGTGATATTGAAAGGGGTAGCCTTTAAAGTGTTAGCCTCTACCACTCCATCGTTAACCACTCCTTTATTGTTGTTATTCTTTGTCCAATATCGTTTGTTGTTGTTGGAATTTCAATTTTGATTAGTGTTAGAGGTATTGTTGTTGTTGTTATTCTTGTTATCTTTGTAAAGTTTGATTTCTCCACTTTTTATCAATACCTCTTCCGTTGTCACCCCGTTCTCAATTAGGTCTTGTAAAGACCTAGGATATTGTAGCCTTAGTCGATAGTTCATTTCATTATTCAGGCTGTTTACAAAAATATCCATCTTTTCCTTCTCGGGTACACTTCGAGGGTATCTAGAAAATATCGTTCTCCATCGTTGTAGGAAAAGTAGGAATCCTTCTCCTTCTCTTTGTTTGGTTTTTCATAGATTAAACATTGTAACCTCATGTTTGATGTTATAGGAATAGTGAGTTACAAACTTGGAGGCCAATTCCTCAAAGGTTCGAATGCTGGAGGGTAACTTTGAAAACCACTCCATTGCCATACCTCCTAAACTTCTAGGGAATAACCTCATAAGGTAAGTTGTGTCATGCATGAACTCTAGACTTAGGGCACAAAATTCCCTTAAGTCATCTTGAGGATCAGATGTTCCTTCATATTTGTCATATTTGGGATAAATAGCATTTGCTTGAAATGGTATCATGATTAAAGACTTATCAAATGGAAATGGACACAAAGCTTTGATAGAAAAGGGTTTAGGAGCCCCACTTTATTTTTTCATGTCCAATTGAATTTGGAAAAGTTGGAACTGCTTGTTCATGAGGTCGATGGGGTTATCCTTTGACTCTTCTTGTCTGAGTTTGGTGACATCATAATCATATGGAAGTTTGCGACCCGTTTGTGCCAGGTCTAAGAAATATTTCTCCTTGTCTTTCTCCAACACTTTTTCCATAAGTTTCATGAAGAAAGGGCTTTGCATAGCCTCATTAACCTTTTCATTAGTTAACTCCTCATCATTAGGGTCTATGTTACCCCCATTGTTGGTATTGTTCATCCCTTGATTGTTAGGGTCCATGTTTGTTCCTCCATTGGTATTATTGTTGGATCCTTTGTTGTTAGGATCAACATTTCTCGATTTGTTCATATCCTTGTTCACATGATTGATCTGATTGGGATCTATATGGCCAAATGGGAAAGAAATCCTTGATTCTGCTTCTTTGAAGGGTTCGTGTAAGGGCCTTGCAAAAAAAGGATCACTTGGAAAGGGGAACTCTTGCCTTAGATAAGATCCGTCTAGTTGTAGGGTAGTCTTGATGTAATGAGATCGAGTAAAAATCGGCATTAACATATATCGAATGAAGATCTTAGGTTTTTAACTTGCTTAAATGGTCAATCCATGGATAAATTTGCAAAATGTCTAATAATGGTAGATTTCAATCCAATTAAGCATCCATAGAGGTAAACCGTCCAAAAGGGTATCCAAAAATGAAACTTTCTTGTTTTCAACCTCTCGGCATATACCCACTATTTTCCCTTTTAAATTTATGGGTGACTCTTACCTACTTGTAGGCAGCCTTTTATCGTTGATAAGCGGTCATTGGAAATCCTGTACACGGCGCTCTGCAGTTAGCAAGCGGCGTTTTCTTGTTGATAGGCGGTTTTGAAATGTTTATACGCAACACTTTCCCGTGGCTTATGCGGCTATTGAATGATTTCAAGCGGTGTTTTAAAATTCTTAAGCAGCCCACTTTCATTTTTACACGGCTCTGAAATGATGGTACACAGTGCTTTGTTGATCAAAGTTGAATTTATCAATTTTTTTTGTATTTTCTGGATTTAAAAGTTTTAAGTCTTTGATCAGATTTATCAAAAAGGACTATTGTGTGAAAACAGATTACAAGATCAACACACACATCAAAACTATACCATATCCCTAAAACCACACTAAAAGTGTATGTTCTCAGATGTTTTGATAGGTTTGCACAAGAATGTCTTCCAAACAGTCTACCTTAGAGTCAACAAATTTGGCTTTTAATAATGGCTCTACAAAGGTAAGTCTGCTACTTTTTCAAGGTCTCAAATTATCCCGGTCTAAATCTCGAAAAGATTCTTTACCCCCTTGCGGGCTTCCCACACACACAAAAGTATGATTTTGTGCAATCCCGAAGGACTACTAGAGGAAGTGAGGATGGCTTGCACAAGTTTTAGTCACTTTTCAATTAAGGAGAAGTGCATTTATTTATAGTGGGTCAGACGACATCACGGTAAGAGTGAATATCTCCCACTTTGGGTCATTCCCTCTCACCGTCCTCGTAAGGCAATTCTCGGGAGGCAGGCCCTTTAAAGCTCTATTTAACTAGCATGAATATGGAAAGAAAAAACTGAACTCAGTCCAACAAGTTTGGGAATCTGATTCACTCAAAGAGTGAAGAGCATATCCCTATTGTTTTTCTTTGTTCCAAACACCTCAAATAGATTTGTTCATTTTCAACCTCTTGACAAGGAGGTTCTTAAGAAATAAGATGTGTGGTTCAATTAATCCTCCCTTTCTTTTTTACCACCCAAACTTGACACTTTTGGCTTTTTGATCAACTTTGAAAAGTTGAGAGTATATACTTAATGTCTCATTTGAACATAAAATAGTAGGGTGTCCCTAATTATACTAGATTTAAAGAATTTACCACAAGTTAAGAAATGCAAGCTTGATTAGATAAATACCTAATTTTTCAAAGCTAGCAAGGTTAGGCACATTTTTGAGTGTTTTGTCTTATTTTCCAATCACCTAGTGGCGATCATTCCCACTCCGACTCCTCCAACAAGTTAGTTAACACAAAGAAAGACAAAGTGAAGAAAACTTGGAAAAACTAAAATGACAAACTCCCTCTTAAAATCTCTATTAATGAAAGATTTATCAAATTAAATCTTTAAAGAACTAGGCATGAAAGCCAATTAAAGAGTAGGAAATTTTTCTTTGTAAGCAAAAAATACTTTGATGTAGTGATCATACAAGTGTTCCTCCTCAAATAAGCTCTCTAACAGATTGATTGTATGTATTTCTTTGTCATTTTTAGTTTTTATTCTCACCTCTTTGCTAAGCTTTGTGACCTTCTTCTCTGGTTTCTACACCTTTGGGTGATTTTTCATCTGCGGGACAGAAAAACACAGAGAGTTACAACAGTGAGTAAATCAATAAAAACCTGATTTAATGCAAAAAACATTTACACATCATTTAATAGCTAAAGGATGGAATTTAAATGTTTCTAAGTGTAAAAGGAAACTTGCTACATGGCTTTTAAATCCTAACAAGTGGCTTTTAAAAAATCACAGGCGGCTAAACAAAATTAGAAGGTGGCACAGAAAGTGTAAGAAGCGACTGATTTTTGCTGGTAAGCGGCTGTTGAAAAATAGCAAGCGACACCCTTTATCTAGTCGGTGGCACACTTTATCTAGCAGGCGGCCCACTTTATCTAGCACGTGGCTGCAAAACGAAAGACAGAGACGAAAGAAGCTCCATAGGCGGCGTTTTATTGTTCGTAGGCGGCTCTAAATATTGCATAGGCGGACCTTCTCTTGTTTTCTAAAAAATAACACCAAGAAAAAAGAAAAAACACACAAAATATTATGATAAAAACGTTAGAAATGAGGCTTAGAGCCCCACGGTGGGCACCATTTGTGTGTGTAAGATTAACACCTTCATGAAATTAGGAGTAATAACAACAATTCTATGGAAAGAAACTATGATTTAATCTAAGAATTGAAGCTAAAAATCCATATCATCTCATGGTTCTTTATCTAAGCTTTGTTAAGAGAGCTCTCAGGCTTAATCTCTCTCAAGGAAAATCCTATAACAAGAAAATGAATGATAAACAATGCTCAAATCTAGCTTAAAATGCTCCAAGATATGTTAGAAAACAACAAATGCTCCTAAACATGATATGCTAAAATGCTATGCAAATGATGAAATGTGATCAAAAGCTCTCAAATGCTCTCCTTATGCCTATAATAAAGATTCTTTTTCTCTTGAAATTATTGGATTCCAAACACAAAGGAAATGGCTTGTATTTATAGCAATTTCCCAAGGGTAGGGGGTAGAGTGAGTTGATCATGATCAAAGTTTGGTTTAGTCAAAAGCTTTGAGGTGTTTTCAAATGGAGGGAAAGTTGGTTGGTTGTCTCAAAGATATTAGGAATTAAATAAATCAATCATTAATTAATTTAGCCATGGGAGGGTGAATGGGATAGATTTTATCTTTTTAATTTGAACTATACAATTGAAAAATCAATTGCATAATTTGATTAATCCCTTTAGGCTTGAATTTAATTATTTGATTTCATGATTATTTGATCTTTTAATTTGATTTGATTTTTGTCCTCTTGATTTGATAAATGTCCATTTGATTTGATCCATTTGTTTTGCATTGAGATGAGATTTTAAGGCATTTGGCTGGGATTTATAGTTTTGAATGCTTGAGATACACCTGGTCAATTTTAGGTGTCTACAATTATTAACAATATCTATGGTCCTAATAGTACCAACAAAAAGAAATCACTATGGGATTTAGTGGGAAATTCTATTAATAATAACCCCGACTCACATATTGTAGGGGGAACTTCAATGCAATGTTAGATTGTAAAGAAAAATTTGGAGGTTCCTCCTATGTACACCAATCTCAAAATGAATTCAATTCTTGGGTCAAAGATCTTAATCTTTTAGATATCAGATGTACAAATGGAACCTATACTTGGAATAATAGATGACAAGGATTCAACCAGATTGCAGAAAAACTAGATGGCATTCTCTTTAGGGGAGAGTTGGGATCATTTAACTTTACATTAACCTCATAAATACTTAACACATGCAGTTCAGAATATTTCTTGATCAAATTGGACATTCAAGAGGATGCCAAACAAAAGCACAACCCCTTTAAATTTGAAAATATGTGGTTTAGCCGTAAAGATTTCTTGACTAAACTAGAACAATGGTGGAATGAAGATCAATTCAAAGGATCCAAACAGTTTTTTCTTTATGGCCAAACTTAAATCTTTAAAAAGGAAAATTCTTAAGTGGAATAAGGAACACTTTAACAATATTTTTGGAGAAAAACATGCTATTGAGGCATAAATAAACAAAGTAAATGAGGAGGTCATAAAACTTGGAATGAATTAAGAGAGATATCTAAAAGAAAAGGAATTGTTATCCAAACAAGAAGATATCCTAAGTAAAGAGGAAATCTATTGGAGTCAAAAATCTAGGGAGATCTGGCTCTCAGAGGGAGACAAAGATACAAGTTTTTTTCATAATAGTACCAGGCACTTAGATGAAGTATTAATAGGATCACTAAAATAAAAAAATCTAGTGGTACTTTTACTGAGGATCCAGTAGAAATAAAAAATGAATTTTCCAATATGACACGAATATCCTCAACAACTTTGAAACCTCCAACCTTTAAGCCCAATAAGAATTACTGCCTGCTATATCAAAATTAATCACAGAACAAGATAACAAATGGTTAAATTGCATAATCTCCTTGGAAGAAATCAAAGATGCACTATTTCAAATGTAACCAGATAAGGCCTCTAGGCTTGACGAATTCCATGCCCTCTTCATCCAAAAATTTGGGGTCTTTCTTGGAAATGAATTATGGGAAGCCATAGAGGCCACCCAAAACTATGGTTCAATCCTAACTAAAACAAATAACACCTTTTTAACGCTTATTCTAGAGAAAAATAACACAAAAGATCCTGGAGATTATAGACCAATTGCACTCTGCAACACCATCTATAAGATATACTCTAAAGCTCTGGAAAATAGACTGAAATTATTACTGCCCAAAATCATAGCCGAGGAGCAAACATGGTTTGTTCCCAATAGATCTATTTATGAAGCAATAATCATTACACAAGAGATCATTCACACAAGTCAAGTAAACAAATAACCCAGTATAATTATAAAAATAGATATCCAAAAAGCTCATGATAAGGTGGATTGGAGATTCCTATGCTAATTTCTAGAAGCCTTCAAATTCTCCAAAGGCTGGATCACAACAAGTTTTAATTGTATCTCCATGCCAACAATATCCATCCTTATCAATGGCTCCCTAGTAGGTTGTTTAAACATATCTAGAGGTATTCTTTATAGAGATCCCATATCCCCCTTTCTCTTTGTCATTATGGCTGATGCTCTTGGAAGGAACATTAAAAAATCTTACTTAGAAGGAAAAATTGCTGGTCTGAAATTAACAAAATCCATCCCTAACATTACTCATCAATAGTTTGCAGATGACACCATTTTACCTGGAATGGCTGCCATAAAAGAAGCAAAGGAATTTAAAATTATTCTTAACAAATATATGAAGGCTTCGGGTCAAATGGTTAATCTAGAAAAATTAAAAATATACTTTCTAAATACGTGCCCAAAACTCCAAACCAAGATCTGTAGAGCCTTGGGATTCAAATTACGTAACTTTGCATATAAATATTTAGGCTTCCTTTAGATAAAGGTATAAGAAATACTAACCTATGGGATCCCATACACTCCAAATTACACAAAAAAAAAGATACATGGAAATGTAGATGGCTCTCCAATGCTGGTAGGGCAACAATGATCAAATCAGTCCTCTCTACTATTCCCAATTATCAGATGTCTATCCTCCCAGTCACAAATGGGATTAAAAATAAGTTAGACTCAAAATTACGAAGCTTCTTTTGGTAAGGAACATTAGAAAATAAAAAAATGGCTTTAATAAAATGGGATAATATCTAAAAACCTAAAGAGAATGGAGGAATTGGGATAAAAAATATCCAATGGAAAAATAAATCCTTAGGAGATAAACTAGTATGGAACCTGTACAAACATCTTGATAGGAAATGGGCCCAAAGTCTCCTCCATAAATATATCAAAGATTCAGAACCGATTAACATCTTCAAAACCAAAAATCATGTTAAATGATCTTGAATATGGAATTTTATGATGGAATGAAAACTATTAATAAACTGTAAGCTGACGTGGGATATTGGCAATGGAGAAAACATCCTATTTTGGGAAGATTCATGGGGGGGCTACAAAGCTCTTGAAAAAACCTATCTAGACCCCAATACCAAAAGAACCCTAATCCAAGTATGGGGTGACAAAATCTCACTGTACATTAGTAAAGATCACCATATTATTACTTCGGGATGGACTTGGAAGTCATTGGAGAAAACATCACTGAATGAGGATCAAAAGAAGACACTCATGGACATCCTTAACAATAGACAATTCAACCTTAAAAATAGACTAGACAAATTGATATGGGCTGGTTTGAAAAATGGTAACTACAATGTCAAGGATGATTACAACCTCATAGTGAATAACCTGCATTTGCAAAAAATTGACCTACCTTTAAAAATCTATTGGAATAAAGTTTGTTCACCAAAATCAGGTATGTTTTTATGGGCAACCCTCCAAGAATGAATTCTTACAACGGAATGGCTCAAAAAACTTGGTTTTGTGGGCCCATGAAGATGTCCACTATGCCAACATACAAAAGAAACTATTGACCACATCCTATTTAACTATCCTTATTTCCAAACATGCTGGAGAAACATATAATTAAAGCTAAATTGGTCTTTAGCCCATAATGAATATTTCATAGAATTTATTAAATGCTGGCCCACACAGCTCAAATCCCACATATATAAGGACATCTATAAAATATCTTTTAGATTTATAAAGAAAATAATGAAAATGAGAAGGAAAGAATCCAAGAGAGTATGCAAAGGAAAAGATTTTACCAAAATACTGAAAGAGAGAGAGAGAGAGAGAGAGAGAGAGAGAGAGAGAGAGAGAGAGAGAGATTTCTTCAATTGATCAACCAATAGTTTACCAAAATGCTCCAAGAACCATGACAAGAACACAAGGATTTGAAAGGGGAAAAGCAAGAAAAACCCCTTGTGAACAATATGAATATGGC
>MU224564.1:4078200-4092040 GCA_018584345.1 Thuja plicata | reverse complement strand
TATTAATTATTTAAGCTTTTTATTGCTTTAGACAATTAATTAGGACTATAGCCAATTAATTAGATTAATTTAGGCTAGAAGATAGGCTTTGCAAGTGATTTGATATAAATAGGGATTTATTTAATTCATCTTAAATTAATTACCTTAGCCATGTATTGTTTTGAATTGAATTATTTTGAATTGAATTAATTGGCTTAGGTGATTAATAAAATTGAGTGATTTAAATCACTTAGGAGATTAATTATGATTTGAATGAATTATGTCAGTCGATTGAAGAGTTATTTGGACATAATTGAGGGTATGATCACACTTACAGAAAATAGGGTCTATGGTCAGAGCAGACCAAATCTAGGTGGTTACATTTGTCCCTCTTTGAATTGATGTGCGAGTAGCGCATTGATTCAAAGAAAGTTTTTGATTTTGACTTCAGAAAGATTGAGAATTTTGCTCATGATCGAATGAAAATGCTTGATGAGATCAGTCTCATACTTGATTGAACTAACTGATAGAATTGACTTTGAACTTGGTTGTTGTCCAAAGGTCAATAAAAGATCTTAAAGATACCAATTATGAACTTAGTTGTTGTCCAAAGATTGATAATATTGATTCCGGACTTGGTTGTCATCCAAAAGTCAGTATGAAGCTGCCAGGATCTTAGTAAGAATCTCTTAAAAAATGAGAAAATACAAGATATCCAGCTTATGATAACCAAATCTTTCTATCCAATAGTTTCGACTTAGTCAAGGAAACTACCGTGCCCCTAGTTGTTTGATAATGAAGTCATATTTAATGCTTTTTTGAGCAAGAATTTGATTGATAATAGTGTGATCATGCCCCCTCAGGAATGAAATCGAAGGAAAGGAATGAAATCCCTCTGTTGAAATGATGTATCACTTGCATGGAATGGTTAGGTCAAAAAAGAATAGATTAGAAGAAGTGAAGAAACGTGAGTGTGTTAAGAATAAACACATGAGAACCAAGTTAATTATGTGAAAATATGAGTGGTGAGACTGATAAAATGATGTTAGACCAAGATTTAAGATGCAATGTGCAAGTTGATATATTTTTGGAACAAACGAAGCAATTCTGCATTTTCAGGAGCTGTCGCAATTCTGCACCTGTGCTACTTGTGTGAAAAAGTTGGTTTGTGAATTTTCTTCAATAGAATCTTGTGTAAATCAGGTTTGAATGTCCAAACTTTTCTTTTAGGTATCTCCTTTGATTTTCTCATTTTGTTCGTCACAGACCAGAGATTTGACAACAGAGATGACCTTTGTACTGCTAGCATAATGATAAATCTCACCATGTGGGCTTTGTTAAATTTCTTGTCAAAAATTATCACTTTGATTTTGTTGCTGATTGATCAGAAGGGGAACAAAATTAGTTTAAGTTGCCTAGGAGGAGTTTTGAAACCCCTAAATAGCTCAAAAGGCCAATATATGTCTCAAAAATTACCTTTTTACTATTCATTTTCACTTTTATCCATAGTAATTTTGAGAGCTCTACAGAGAAGATGGTGGTCCCAGTTAGGAAGCATCATTTTGAGCTCAGTCATCATCATCAACACTTGATAGACTATGCACCTCCGGTAAGTACCCTCAAAACTACCCCGTGAATTCTGCAATTTTGATTTTTATGCATTTTTATAGCTTTTATAGCCCTTTGAAATCTGGGTCGCATCTAGGATTTCGGATCGCACCCTGCTAAACCTGCGTTGCATCTGGTATTTCCTGAATCACATTCTATTTTACTGAATTTCTACGTTGTATCTAGGATTTCCTAGATCGCATCCTGTTATTCTGTTTTAGCCTTAGTGTAGTAGAAGAAATGTGCTTTATGTCATATCCTGCCATTTCAGGATCGTACCCCATGTCTTGGGTCGCATATGAGATTTCTAGGATCACACCCTATATTCACAATCACATCCTGTATTTACAGGATCACATCCGGTAAAAGAGATCGCACCCTGAGTTTTCAGGATCACATCTTATTTTTTGGACTTAGAAACTTATCTATTATGAACTGTTTGTCTACTGCGGATCCTGAATCACTTAGCTGATTACGTTTCTGCATTTCTGTCATAGATGGAATATTGATTTATCTATTATTTTGCCAAAAATAGGTTGATTTTGAGGTAGTTGCATTCCAAGGCACATATCCAGGACGTGTGCATACTTTGGCTAGACTTTTGTCACATGATGAGCAGGAGACAGTGCTCCAGTGTGGATTGCAATCTTTGATTAGTTTACCCGATATAGGGGTAAATTGGGGGTTGTTGACTGCTCTTGCCGAGAGATGGCACTCAGATCACAACACCTTCCATCTCCCAATTGGGAAGATTACTATCCCTCCTGAGGATGTATGGCTCATACTGCATGTTCCTATTATTGGCCGCAAGGTGCGCTTTGAGGCGACTTCTTCCATGGTGATTGGTGTAGTGTGTCAGTATTTCTAGGATGATACCATCGATCAAAGATACCTTTCATGGGATTACACGTGTGATCATTATGATCGATTATCTGTGTATTTAGCAGGCTTGATTGGTGGCCTCCTAATGTCAGACAGAGGACAACATGGGTTCCTTGTCAAATGAGTGGACATGTTGGAGCAGATGGTCATCTTGAGGTGGAGATTTGCATGGGGTAGTTGTATCTTGACCCACATGTACCAAGAGCTGCATGAGATTGTTTATCATTATACCTAGAGCATGACTGTTGCTATTTTGATTCTTCAGATCTGGGCCTGGGAGCACATCCCAGTGACACAACCCATAGTAGATAGGTAGCCGACACCTGAGTTCCCTTATGTTTATATGTACACCGGTCTGATTCAATAGCCCCATCTGGGAAAGGTAGAGTATTGGCAGAGACTTTTTGATGACATGACAAAGGTCATATAGTGGCCATACTTAGACTATGAGGAGTGGACCTTAGATGCTAGACAGGTTCTATTTTTGTTTTAGAGCAGGTACCTGATTGGGAGGACTAGATACATTATAGAGAATTTTGTGCACACCAGAGTCTTGAGATAGTTCGGCCGACGACAGGGTAGGACCCAGGACGTGACTATTTATGCTAGAGTCCGTGATGAGGCACCATTGTGGGGTGCATATCTTAGGTATGAGACTGCTCACCAGGAGATCCGAGATATGGTTGGAGTAGATTGGGATCTTCTCCATGATGTGGCAGATGCAGGTTATTCAGATGGGTATGTTGCAGAGATGCTTCAACATCCATTTCCTTAATTCATAGTTCTGGAGGAGGCTATTCCTTGTATAGAGGACCCGATAGACTATGATCCTGATGATCATCCTGCTAGAGTGAGAGGAGGAGCCTAGAGAGATAGGGGTTCTGGTAGACATGGAGGGAGGGATGGAGGCAGAGATGGGGGTAGATATGGGAGACGTCCTCCTCCAAATGAGGGGGACAATGGTGGAGATGATAGGGGTGGAGGAGCTATGGGTGGCACTGCAGATGTAGTTAGTGGCAGTGGAGAGGGGCGGCACACGTGTTTTAGATTTATTCCTCCTTGGATAGACCCAGGTCCTTTACTAATAGGAGATCAGTAGAGACATCAGAGGCAGCCTGACAGATCACAGGATAGACCATCAGGATAGGATTCTGGTAGGGGTTCTGGTAGGAATGGAGACTCCATTATCCCAGTGTGAGCAAGAGTGAAAGAAGCTCGGGGCATGGATCACAACATTAGAGGCTAGGCTTACTGCAACAAAGGCCAAGATCAGTGTATCAGATGCATTGCTTGCTGATAGGGACAGACAACTGGAGAGACTTCAAGTAGAGAGAGACATACAGGCATGTACAACCACACACCAGGGATAGAGGGCCACATACTATTATGCTCTTTATCATGCGGCGATGCTAGAGGGACAGAGAGATGTGTCATTTTCATGGTTATCCTAGCAATCAGAGGGAGCTATGCCACCTCCATTACCATTTGTACCACCTCCTCCTCCTCCAGATTAGGGAGAGGGTGGGAGCTAGAGCTGATGTTATATTTTGTCATATATACTTCTGATATCACATTGTATAATTGGATCCTTCATGACACATGACATATATATATATATATATATGATTCTTCCTGTCTTTTTGTTACTCTGATATGATGATACTCTTTGTGGAGACTTGTGCCATTTTGATCTGTACCATATTTTTATATAGATATTTGATGCAACTGTTTATGATCCTGACATGTGTCATGAGTTCCATTTGTTATGATAGATTTGTTTGCACATGTGATGTATATTTATAGTGGTCTCATGATGAGTTAGATTACATGATGACATCTTTTATGCATTTTGATTTATCACTGATATAAATATGTTTCAAATGATACTATGTGAATATGTAAATGGATGTTTTTGAGTTTTTCTTATGCAAGCAAAATGTATGGATGCACTTAGGATGTAGAAATAAATGCAATGCATAAAATACTTTATTTTTTTCATTTTTTCTCTGTCTCATTTTGTGAATGCAAAATGTATGCTATGGATGTGCAACAATATAAATATCAATAATTATAAATGGATATAATTAACTTGGTTTTAGAAGAAGATAGAAATAATTTTTGAGCTCAAATTCCCTGATGCTTTTACTTCTTTCACAAATGCATCATGCAATCTCTAAATGTAGCTATATGTAGACTCTTAGGACTTGTCATTGATTGGCAGATATTGGACATTTTTATCATCATTGGGAATTTTTGGAAAGGATACCACCTTATAGTACAAAAATCACTAATACCCACTAATATTATGAAAGTATGAATACTATGTTTTATTGAAATGTCAGAAATAGACTTAGGCATCAAGGCATAGAATCCAGGATAACAAAATAGTCACCTTCCTTTTACTATATCAGATTCTGTGTAAGGCAAGATATTGGACCCACAATGACTTTGAAAATTCATATCCTTGGGTACATTTATGCTTCGTATACCTTAGTGAGAACTTGAGTTAGAAAATAGACAAAGAAATTGTTTCAACCTGATCGTAGTTTACACATAACAAAGATCGAGATATATACGGCTATCCACTCATGTTGCCAGCTCTTACCATAAGCATCCAAGTTAGGTGAAATGTATAGGATCATTTGGAACAATCACCAGATGCAAAAAACTAAGAAAATGTTATGCCCCCTTCCTTGTGACTCTTTGTCTTTGCACAAACATCATGGAGTAACTCAGAATACATAAAAATTATCAATTGTGAATCAATCAAAGAAAAAATTATAACTGCTTAGATGCCCCCAGTTAAAACATCATGGGTACATAAAAGAGTCATAATAAAACCAAGATCAAACTATCTTTAGGTAGTACTATTGATTCATTTTTCAAGCACAGTAGAGATTCATCAATTAAAAGTTGGAATCCAAGCAATATGTGTTCCATGTCTGTGTATAAATTTCTTCCTAGTTGCAATCCAATGTAGGTCTTAGGAACACCGTTCATGTTAGTGCAACATTTGTACCATCCTTGTTTCATGAAAGTGACATTTTAGTGAAAACATCGAGTATCATTGTGTCACAAGACAAACCATCCTATGACGACCTAGCAGACACAGCTTATTATACCGGAAAACATGCCCTCAGTGTAAAATGACTTGATCCTAAGACATAAATGCAGACAAATCCCAAGTGAGGATAAGATTTTTGTAAGGAAACAAAGTCAACTCTTAGCATAGGTGTAATCGTGAAGGCTTAGTATCAGTAGTGTATTGATAGATGGAGCACAGAATAAAAGTGACACCTGATTGCCTGGTTTTCACCACTTGGCAAAATTTTTATTCTTTTTGCTACCAGGATGCCTATTTTACCAGGTTGTCATGAAGGCACTTTTCTCTTTTTATTTTATTTTATTTTATTTTTCTATTTTGCTATTTTGAATGTTTTTTTAGTATCAAGGCACCTATTTTCCATGTTTTCACCAAGGATACCTTTCTTAGGACTTTTTCCACTATTTTTAGATTTCTTCATGATCAATTTTCTGAAGTTTTTGGTATTTTCTGAGAACTATTTCACTGTACAGGCTCTGCTAGCCGAACATCAAGTGTAGAACCACTTTAAATGTAGAGTATTGATAGGATCTGGAAGAATGTCTCCCTCAAGTGTAGCCAGTTGATAGGCTCGAGTCCCATAAGGTCCCAGCTAGTTAGGTTCAAATTTTCCTTTTTATTCTCTATTAGGTTGGTTTTTAGGATTCTCCTTGAGGACGAGATCCCCCACTTCAAATTGTCGTAGCTTCACCTTTTTATTGTACCCTTTAGACATACGTGATTGGTACACCTTTAGATGATTGAACACCTATTTCCTGCGCTCATCAAGTAGGTCAAAAGAATTCACCCTATCAATGCGGTATTGTTCATCAGTAAGAAGACCTCGTAAAGATATCTACAAAGATGGGATTTCAACCTCAATAGGTAGTACTACTTTAGCACCATAGACCAATGTAAATGGCATGGCTCCTATTGGTGTTTTGATGCTTGTTCTGTAGGCCCATAGTGTGAGATTTAGTTGTAGATGCCAGTCTCTGCCAGAATTACTTATAGTTTTGTGTAGGATCTTGAGAATATTCTTATTAGATGCCTCAGCTTATCCATTACCTTAAGCATAATAGATTGAGGAGCAGTGTTGAGTGATGTGGAACTGTTCACAAAGGTCATCAATGTCTTGGTTTTTAAATTGGCCCCCTTTGTCTGTTACAATTGAAGAGGGTATCCCATATCTACAGATAATGTAGTTTAAAATGAACATAGCCACCTGTTTTCCAGTGGCTTTGATTAGCGGCATAGATTCAACCCACTTCATGAAATACTTAGTGGCCATAATGATGAACTTGTGTCCATTTGAAGAATTGGGATATATTTGTTCAACCAAGTCAAAGGCCCATTGCTGAAATGGCCAATGTGTAATGAAAGGTATAAGTTCTTTGGAAGGAGCATGGATGAGATTTCCATGTGTCTAGAATTTATGACATGTTTTGGAAAATTGGATAGCATCTTTTTCCATTATAGGCCAATAATACCCTACTCTGAGCAGTTTCTTTGCTAGTGAAAAGCCGTTTGAATGTGATCCACATACACCTTCATGTACTTTTAACGAGTGATCTAAATCTTTGAGTTCTAAACATCTAAGAAGCGTACCATTGATACCTCATCGATATAAGTTATTAGCTATGAGGACATAATGTGATGCTATCCTAATCAAGGCTCTTTTCTCATTTCTAGACAGATTGTTGGGAATAGTTTGGTCAGTGCGGTAAGCAATGATATTAGCATACCAAGATTGGTGGGGTGTTCAAAGTATAGATTACTTGATATTCAGGGGTATCAAAGATAGGATAGGATAATTCTTCCACCAAGAAGTCATAGCGGAATTGATGTTCCTCCAGTTGTAACATGGACACCAATGTAGCCATAACATCTGCAGCTTTGTTCTCTATTCTGGGTATCTTCTGGAATGTGATGAAGATGAAGTACTTCTTTAGGTCATCAACCAGTTATTTGTAGGGTGTCAAATTCTCATCTTTTGTCTAATAATCTCCATTGACTTGATTGATAATGAGCTGGGAGTCACCGTACACATGTAACTCTACAATCTTCCATTCCATGGAATGTTTAACATCGTTGACCAATGCCTCATATTCAGAAATGTTGTTTGTGCATGGAAACATCAATTTGTAAGACTTGGGTATCTTTTAGCCTTGAGGAGTTATGAACAAAACTCCCTCTTTAGAGCCTTGTTGTGTGAAAGAACCATCAAAGTACATCTTCCATGGGTACTTAGTTAGATGCATAATTGTCTTATTAGGGAACTCAATCTTTAAAGGTTCATCATCTTGGAGTGGTGAATCAGCTAGTTGATCTGCGAGGACCTATCCTTTAATAGCCCTCCTATCCACATACTCAATGTCAAATTCACTTAGAATGAGGACCCATTTTTCCAGACGTCCTGTTAATGCGGTCTTGCTAAGGAGGTACTTTAAAGGACCAATCTTAGCAATGAGCCTTACAATATGTGAGAGCATGTAGTGTCTCAATTTCTGTGATGCAAAGATTACTACTAAGCATGCTTTCTCAATAATGCTATAATTGAGCTCATAGGAGACTAGTGTTCTATTGATGTAGTAGATCACTCTTTCTTTCTTAGTTTCATTCTCTTATGCAAGCAATACTCCTAGTGATGTAGCTGTAGCTGAAATATACAAGAGTAATGGCTTTCCCTGAATAGTCACCATAAGAAAACAAGGAGTGGCCAGGTACTCTTTTAATTCTCTGAAGTTGGCTTCACAATGTTCATCCCATTTGAAGGTGACCCCTTTGTGTAGAAATTTGGTAAAGGGTTGTGCCCTATCGGCAAGTTGTGACATGAACCTCCTGATTGATTGAAGTTTTCCTTGTAATGTCCTCATTTGACTAATGTTGTGTGGAGGAGTCATCTCTAGTATAGCTTTAACTTTTGCAGGATCTACTTTAATTCTTTTTGCTGAAACAATAAACCCTAAGATATTCCCTCATTGGACCCCAAAGGCACATTTCTTGGGATTGAGCCTGAGTTGAAATTGCTCCATTCTATCCAATATCTTCCTTAAGTTAGCAATATGAGTGCTCCTTTCTTTGGATTTGGCTAAGGTGTCATCCATGTAGTCCTCCATGTTTTTATGCATCATATCGTAGAATATAGTAGTCATTGCTCTTTGATATGTAGCATTGACATTCTTTAACCCAAATGGCATGACATTCCAACAAAATGTGCCCCATGCATGTAAATGCAATTTTCTCTTTATCCTTATGGGAAATTTTTATCTGATTATAGCCTGAGAACTCATCCATTAATGAATACATTTGGTAGCCTACTATGAGGTCTATGATCATATCAATATTAGGCATTGGGAAGTCATCTTTAGGACATGCTTTGTTTAATTCTTTGAAGTCTATACAGATCCTAACAGATTTATCAGATTTTGATACTGGGACCACATTGAAGTTCCATCCTACATAGGCAATGACTCTAATGAATCCAACTTTCAACAATTTCTCTAGCTCTACTTTTACTAGCAATGCAACATGAGGATGCATTTTTCTCAGTTTTTGTTTCACGGGTTTGATCCCAGGAGCTATAGACAAGTGGTGCATTATCAATTCAGGATCCAGCCTAGGCATATCAGTATAAGACCATGTGAAGTTGATCTTCTTCTCTTTCAGGAACTCGGTGAGCTATGTCTTTTCCTCTTTTGACAAAGATTGTGCTAAGTGAACAATTTGAGGAACTTGAGCTGTGCCCAAATTAACTGGCTGTGTCAGCTCTATTAGAACTGAAGATCTTTCTTGAAAGTGCTTAGGGAGGATATCAAAAATCTCATCCTTTGGCACCTCTGAGAGGTTTTCACCATCATATACATCTTTTGTTTTTACTATTTTAGGATCTGGTACTGCGACAACATGGTTTTTACCGTCCATTCCCTTTTTCTTTTTATTTTTCAATTTTTGACTGAGAAACTTGATATCCTCCTATAACATGTTCATGCTCCTTGCATTGGTGGAAGAAGGGTAGGGTTCACAAGCATTTATATAGCAAGCCAAGGTGTAGTCATTAGGAAAGTTGAGGATAGGAGTAGGGTCTGTATTAGTCCAATCAATTAGGTCTGGATTTATCAAAGACAAGGAGTTAGACTCTAGGAAGGACAACATCACGTTAGCGTCAAGACCATTAATTGACATGACATGTCCTATTAAGTTAAGTTCTTTGAGGTTTAGATCAATAAGAGTTAGATCGTCATTAAAAGGGTTGTTGTTAGTTATGTGCAGACCAAACTCTAGTGACTCATCAGTAGAAATTTCATCATCATCTCTCTGTAAAAGGATGCTTCTTTCTTGTTGCCTCTGAAGTTCTTCTAAACTTATGAGAACACCAGTCTCTCCATTAATGATCAGGGGAAGGAACTCTTCCTCTGCTTCAGGAATATCACTATTGTTGGGAGTAGTATTAGATGTTCGCTGGGTGCTGATGGAGTTGCAAACATGTGAACCACATCTATTTAAATGTCCTTTATGGAAACAGATAGCTCATCCCACTCATAATCATGAGAGTCAGTTACTTCATCGTCAGACCTCTTTAAGAATTCAACAATAGTTATCTGATGTACCCGATTAGCCACTTGTGGATCAAAGTGTGGTAAATTAGGGATATGTGTGATTGTGACTAACTGCCCCTAGTTAGGATGTGAATCCTATTATTGGTGTGTGCTCTCTATAGGCATTTCTATCAATGGTATCTCTGGATCATCTTTGGTTGTGTCTCCTACCTCTTGAATAGGAGCTTGTGGTAACAAAGGTATGTGAATGTCTTGCGGTGTTACAAAGCTTGGTACGTAGCACTCTCCTTGATAGTTGGTGTTCTCTGTGACAACATGTAATAATATTTCATAGGACCATGTTTCTAGTTCTATCTCCTCTATTTCATCACTCCCTTTGTCAGAGATTAGACTATCTTTTGAAGCAGGTTTGTCAGATTCATTATTAAAACCTAGTTCTATTTTGTCTCTGGTATTCTTGAACTCCATGTGTACAGGTTAGAGGTCCTTTTCCTTTGTATCCCATTTACTTGAGGAGGTTGTATCCTTTACCATACTATTCTGGGGATATTTCCACATGTTTCACCTCAGCTTCCTTTGGTTCTCCTTTGTAAATCCAGTCCAAGACTACCTTTTCTTTTGTGTTATCTAAAGAAGATGTGGATACCTTAATCATGCCAGTTGCTTTGTGGATTTCCAGCTCTTTAGATGCAATAAGTGTGAGTGACGAGGAGGGTCTTCCATAGGATCTTGGTGATATTGGTAATTCTATTAGTGATGGAGTCAGGTCTAGTTTGTATTCTCCCATACCTATTTCTTACGGTTTTAAGGTTTTTCCAAAACTTTTCATCACCATGTCTTTGGTAGTCGCAGGAGCAATCTCATCCATTGCTTCCTTGTTATGTGGAATCATACTACCTTCCTTGATATTGTTGCAAGTATAATTAGCATCTACAGGAATTGTCACTTCCACCCCATTATGTGGGAACTTGATACACTGGTGGTAAGTAGATGGCACAGCTTGCATCTCGTGGATCCAAGGTCTCCCCAATAGTATGTTGTAAGCTAGGGGTAAATTCAAAACTTGACAGATGACATTCTTTTCAATCAGTTTGACTCTGATGGGTAAAACAATGAGACCTTTAGAGGATCCTTCTTCCTCATCATGAGCTTTGATAGTTATTTTTCTTCTAGAGTCAATGGTCTGTTCTAAAAGACCCAGTTTCCTGATTAGATTAAGGGTACATATATTCAATCTGGCACCTCCATCTATCAATATGCATCTAACACGAGATTTATGAATGAGGACTTCAATATGGATGGGTTGATTATGTGGATGTGTCAATGATTTATCATACTCTTCAAAAAAGGATAGATAGTGTGGTGCTGAGATGTGATTGACCATCGCTTGGAATTTGTCTATATCAAGGTCCTTTGGTACATTTATGGCATGTAGGGCTTGTTCCAGGATTTCCCTATGCACAGTGGATATTTTAATCAACTCAAAAATGGAAATTTTAGCAGAGGTTCATTGCAATTGGTCCACCAAGTCACACTTCACTGCAGGAATAGTAACCATATGTTTTTCTACTGGTTTGGGGATAGTAACAATAGGAACCTTGGACATTGATGCTGGTTTTGAGGAGGAATTGGGTCCTTTGATCGTGACTTGTGCTTGACTCTGAGTCACCGCATTTGATTGGAAAGAAACACCTTTTATTGTGACCACATTAATTGTTCTAGTCTTAATGCCTAGCATATTGATCACGTTATCATTATTGGAGTAAGTGTAGTTTACTTCATTACCTTTTCCTTTAGATGGTTCCCCTTTCTCATAATTAGGGAAAGGTTTGTTGAATGCTGTATGATCTTCATTGGTAGTGTGTCCCTCAACTTTGATCTTACCTCATTCGATAAGGTCTTGGATAACATGTTTGAGTTTAAGATAGTTGTTAGTCTTGTGTCCTTTGTTCTTATTAAAGACACAGTAAGAGTTATCATCCCACCACCTTGGTTTGACCGCTGGTTCCCATGGTTTGGAATCTAAGATTGTGAGAACTTTGTTGTCTAATTTAGTGTCTTCAAAATAGTTTCGAGAGGTTCTCCCAAAGGAGTGAATGTTCTTTGAGGTTTTGAAGTCCATGTCTGACCTTTACTATTATCATTGTTTTCTTTGGGTATGGGGGTTGTTACCTTGGCATCTTTCCTTGCTTGCATGCTATTAGTTAGATTAAACACCTCAAGTTTAGGACCGACATTGGATGTGTCTACTACTCCATCATTATCAAAATTTTTGTTCTGTTTCCACCATTTAGGTTTGGAGTTGGAGTTATTAGAATTTTTTTAAATTTGAAGAGTGATCTCTCCCTTTTTGACCATAACTTCTTCGCTACAGAGGGCATTTTTGATCATCCTATCGAAGCTAGGGGAGTCTTGCATTTGCAAGGCATAGTTCAATTATGGTACCAAGTTATTACCAAAGATTTCCATTTTCTCAGATTCGGGAATAGCTCTTGAATGCTATGTAAAGATTTTCCTCCACCTTTGTAGAAAGTGGGTAAAGGATTCGCCCATCTTCTATTTAGTATTGCACAGATCCATCATAGTCACATCATGCTGGATATTATAAGAGTAGTGTTGGATGAAATATTGTATTAACTCCTCAAAATATTTGACCTTGGGTGTAATTTTTGAGAACCATTCCATAGCGTTGCCTCCTAGACTTCTAGGAAAAAGCCGCATGAGGTAAGTAGGTTCATGCATGTACTCTATACTAAGAGCACAAAATTCTCTAACATGGTCATGTGGATCAGTCTCTCCTGTATACTTGTCGTATTTTGGCCTTGCCACATTGGGAGGGAATGGAACCATAGTGATACTCTTATCGAAAGGAAATGGGAAAATGCAGTCCACAGAGTATTTTGTTTTGGGTTTAGCCTTCTCTTGCTTGAGAGTCACAAGTTCCATTTGCATTAAGGTAAGTTGTTTGAAAAGAATAGAAATAGGAGTTGGTACCTCCTTTTCTTTTAGTTGTTCCACATCATAATCCTTGGGTAACTTTACACCAGTGGATGCTAGATGGAGAAAGTATTTGTCTTTATCTTCGTCAATCATCTTTTCCAGTATCTTGTGGAACCTTTTTCTTTGTTTGAGTTTATCATATTCTTCTTCAGTGATGTCTTCCTCACTACCTGATTCAAATAGAGGACGTTCAAATGTGGGTTCTTCTTCTTCATCGATATCTTTGTGCTTTTGGTTTTTTCTATTGTCATATTCGTCAAAAGCCTCACTCCATCCACGAGTGGACCTGTCCATTTCTGGAGAGTCTAGATCGAGTAAGGAACTATGAGATGTTTCAACTTGAAAGTGTAGTGATTTAGGAGGTACATTCAATCCTTTAGGTGTGTACTTATTGCATCTAATTGTGTTAACTATGTATCTGTATCTCAACTTCGTTAAATTTTTCCGATAGTGTCAGGTAGTATCTCAAATTGTTCAAGTGAGTGTGTCTAGGTGGAAGTATCATTCATGTTTTGGTGTAAGTAAATGATTCCAGTGTCAGAGGGTTAGAATGCCCTGATAGTGAGCTGGAAATCAAGTTGTATTGGAGATTTGATTCTGAACAGTTGATTGATTGTATGTTTGTCATTGATGACAACATATAATACACAGCAGTACTTCTGTATGTACTTATCCATATGATGACATGAAGAATTGCATGGATAGATACATGTTGTTGACATGTTTATTA
>MU224564.1:4051246-4075638 GCA_018584345.1 Thuja plicata | reverse complement strand
TGGTGAAAGGTACTTTATTTTGTTTGTTGATGATTTTTCTAGGATGATGTGGGTTGCGTTCTTAAAGGAAAAGTTAGAAGCCTTTGAGAAGTTCAAAATATTCAAAGCTAAGGTTGAGAATGAATCTAGACTAAAATTGAAATGTTTAAGATTAGATAGAGGAGGAGAATTCACCTCTGACCAGTTTTATGACTACTGTGAAGAACATGGAATAAAAAAGTAGTTAAGTACCCCTAGAACACCTCAACAAAATGGAATTGCAGAAAGGAGGAACATGATTATACTGGATACAACACGCACCATGATGATTGAAGGAAAAGTTGCGCACACCTATTGGAGAGATGCAGTGAACACAGCAGTGTATACTATCAATAGAACACAATTAAGACCAGGCATGGACAAGACACCCTATGAACTTTGGTTTGGTAATGTACCCACAGTAAAATACTTCAAAATATTTGGCAGAAAGTGCTACATCAAGAGAGATGACAGTATTGGCAAGTTTGATGCTAGAAGTGATGAAGGTATTTTTCTTGGTTACTCTACAAAAAGCAAAGCTTACAGATGTTCCAATTTGAGATTAAAGAAGATAATTGAAAGCACGCATGTTAAGATTGATGATAATTTTATGATTCAAGAGAGGTACTATGAATATGCACCTTTGATTGAAGATGAACCCAGACCTAACAATAAAGATACCATGATTGAAGAAATGTTTGATTGCATTGACATCTCATGCAATGACCCTGATTCAAGCAATGAATAACAACAGATTACAGAGGAAGAAGTCACACCTAAGGTTCCTAAGTTTACATCCAGATACCACTCTAAAAATGATATCATTGGAGCTCAGAGCAGTAGCGTTTTGACCAGATCAAAAGCAAAGAATCTATCAGTGGATGAAGAGGTATGTTTACTTTCACAAATTGAACCTTTAAGTGTTGAAGATGCTTATAATGATTCTGATTGGAAAAATGCAATGAAAGAAGAACTAGATCAAATAATCAAAAAGGACACATGGGAATTGGTCCCTAGACCAAGTAATAAAAATGTGATTGCAACAAAGTGGATTTTTAGAAACAAAATGAATGAAGAAGGTACAGTAATAAGAAACAAAGAAAGATTAGTATGTAAAGGATATGCACAGAGAGAAGGAATAAACTACACTGATACATTTGCCCCTGTGAGTAGACTGGAAGCCATAAAATTATTTCTGGCATATGCCACATTAAAAGACTTTAAAGTTTATCAAATGGATGTCAAATCATCTTTTTTGAATGGTGACTTAAAAGAAGAAGTCTACATAGAACATCCTGAAGGATTTAACCTTTGAGATAGACCAAACATGGTATGCAAACTGAAGAAAGCACTCTATGGACTTAAACAGGCCCCAAGAGCGTGGTATGAGAGACTAGATGGTTATCTCACCAAGATTGGATTCAAGAAAGGAGCAGCAGATTGCAACTTGTTCATAAGAGAAACACATGATGTATTACTATTAGTTGCCATATTTGTTGATGGCATTATCTTTGGAGGTAATGACAAGCTTAGTATAGCATTCGCAAAAGAAATGCAGAATGAATTTGAAATGAGCATGATTGGTCCTATAAAATACTTTTTGGGACTGAATGTAAAACAGACATTTAAAGGAATATTCATTAATCAGTCAAAATATGTAAAGGAAACATTGAAAACCTTCAAAATGGAGGATTGCAAGCCAGTATGCACACCTATAATCACAAGAAGTAAACTTTCAAAAGATGATGACTCCACAGCAGTTGATAAAACATTGTACAAATCTATGATTGGAAAGCTTATTTATCTAACTCAATTAAGACCTAACATATCTAATGCAGTTGGCATTGTTGGAAGATTTGCAGCTGAACCCAAGAATAATCACCTAATGGCAATCAAGAGGATATTCAGATATCTTAAGGGAACTATAGACTATGGTTTATGGTATCCTAAATCAGAGAATACACAAATTCATGTGTATATTAATGTAGATTGGGCAAGCTATATTGATGATAGGAAGAACACTTCAGGAGGAGCAGTATTTCTTGGAGAAAGGTTGGTATCTTGGACAAGCAAGAAGCAAAACTATATTTCTCAGTCAACGGTAGAGGCAGAATATGTTGTAGCAGCATTGAATTATACAACAATTATTTGGATCAAGCAGATGGTTAAAGACTTTGGTATTCAAGTTGACTATCCTATTGTTATTAATTGTGATAACACTAGTACTATTAACATGTCTAAGAACCCTGTGATGCACGCAAAGACAAAACACATAGAGATCAAGTATCATTTTCTGAGAGAAGAAGTTGCAGACAAGGAAGTGACATTGGACTATGTAAGCACAAAAGATCAGTTAGCATACATTTTCATGAAGCCTTTAGCAAAGGATACTTTTGAGTATCTAAGGGAGAAGTTGGGAGTCATTCCCTCTCCTAAATCTGATTAGAAAAAGTAGCAAGTACATCAGTCCTGTGTGACTGATGAATGGTTGACTACTCTACTTCTGGAGTAGTACCTGTGCATAATGGTTTATGACACCCTTTTCCATTGATGTCAATGGGGGAGTATGTACTAAAAACAAAGAATACAAACAAAGAGAAAAGCCAGGAACACATACAAGGAGCTTATACTCTAGGGGAGTATACACAGTCTATGTAACTGTAGCAGTGTAGATGAATCTTTGACGAGGATATTGAGAAGATTGTAAAAGAAAGAAGACACCATGAACAGAATTTGTTTTTATCATATGTTGCCATCAATGCCAAAGGGGGAGATTGTTGGAGATTTGATTCTGAACAGTTGTTTGATTGTATGTTTATCATTGATGACAACATATAATACATAGTAGTACTTCTGTATGTACTTATCCATATGATGACATGAAGACTTGTGTGGATAGATACATGTTGTTGACATGTTTATTATGCCATGTTCATACACGCAGACCTAGATATGAAGTTTTAATAAAGATATGTAATTATGTTATTGACGGTTACAGTTCTGGAGGAATAATGGTTTAAGGCCGACGTATGTAACATGTTTATTGAGTTGCGCCTATCTTTAGGATACACGTGTGTATATTCATGATGAGTTATGAGTTGTTGATATTAATCTAAAGACACCAAACGTATTTCAAGAAGATTGCAAAGTTATGGTTAAATTGGTGAAGCCGACTTAGTGAAGCTACGGGTCTATTCAGTTTATACTTGCGCGGTTGTAATTATGCTTGCGCGCTTAGTAGAGCCGACAAGGATGTTAAGAAGAGTTTTCCTACAGGTCCCATGATCTCATACTTGGTGTATGTACTTATAGAAGGTCATTTGTGATAAGAAGAGTTACGAAAGCCAGAGATAAGAAAACCAGAGCAGAGTGTTAAAGCAGCAGAGCTATATTTATCATATGTTGATAATATAGATATTGAAGTTGAAGCTCTCAGAATACAAATAAGATTGTTATAGAGCATCGACACACAAAAGGAACTGATTAGACAAGCAGTGTCACAAACAATAGTTCACCTTGTTGATACAGTGTGTATCAAATAACCAGAAGGTTGTAGCCTTCACCACTTGGATAGTGAGTCCTTGGATAGTGAGTCCACCACCCCTAATAGGGTTATTGTAAAAGACTCCTAACAGGGTCAGACCCTTAACCAAGTCACTATACTACTGCATTGTAATGAACAGCTCCTAACAGGGTTGGAAGATCTTTTAACAGGGATCACTATAAATAGTATAGTTCTTTGTGGGTACTAATTCCCACCGGGGTTTTTACCATTTGGTTTCCCCATAACCAAATTGATGTGTTGTGTAATGTGTTATCTGAATGTGAATTTACTTTTTATCAATCTGGATTAATAAGTATAAGCTAAATATTTAAAGTTGCTGATAATTGATTCACCCCCCCTCTCAGTTATCTCTGAAGTATTCTAACAAGTTGTTGTAAAAAGTGGATAGACCACATGTATTGAGATGGATTGTGAGAAATTGACAGGACATGCAAGGTAGACATCTAAAAAAGTGTTTTGACACAGCAATAGGGAGACCAGAAAAGATAACAGGGATAGACTAAAGAGCCAAAAGGGTATCTAAATAAACTGAGTTTTCCTAAGAAAGTATTATGCAAGTGCCCACTATCCTAGATGCGAGCTCCTAGATGCGAGCCAGGAAATACAGTATACGAGCTGCTGATGACCCTAGATGCGAGCTTGCATCCTAGATGCAATGATGTGTTGACCAGATACAAGCTAGGATAATAGATGGGAGCTAGGATACCAATTACAAGCCATGAAATTTGGGATGTGAGTTTCTGATGTCTCTATCAGATTTTGTTAGTTTTGAAAAATTTATCTTGAAAGTGCATGAAGTTCTTTTGATTGCAGATTGCATTCTGAGACCCGTTGGTGAGTGAAAAGTACATGTGTAGACCAAGGATTGAAGTTTGTTTCTTGTTTTGAAGGATTATCTTGTTTAGTGATCTTTCAGATGCATCAAGCAAATTTGCATTGTTAGGGGACAAAACACATCCTTATGCCCTATTTTCTAGGTGGAGGATGAAAATCCTTGCTCATTGACTTAGGTACACACTCAAATGATAATCAAAATATAGCCATCACCAAGCTCGCAATGGCTCCAATCATGATGCTGTATTAGCCGACTCCAAACATAAGTGAGGGCACGATATGGCGAGTGTCTTGGGGCAATTACTTTTTGCCTTGAAAAAAGGATTATCACCCTTTCGGGGATGAATTAGGTAGTTTGTCTACAAAGTTCATTGTTTATGATGGGGCAATCCATTTGAAATCATCTCCCATAGAATTGCACAAGGAAAAATTGAGGCGTATAGCCCTATGAGTACTTAAATATGTGTAGCCTCGCAAGTAAGATTCAAGTGGCTTCGCTCTACACATACCCAAGCATGTTCAAGGAATGATGTCAAAATTCCAAGAACAAAACTAGCTCCATTTTCTGAGGCTTTGGTCTACGAGGAAGAAATTATTTATAGTGAGTTGGAAGGGTTGGCGTAAAACCTGTCCTCACTTGGGTCATTCCCAGGAGATTGTTTCCTCAACCGGCAGGCCCTCTACTATTAAATAAGCGTACAAAGGATTGGCGAGCGTAGGACGTCTAGATTTTTTATTCCTCCTCCTCCGAAGAGAATACTCTCCTAATCTATGCCATTTTATCCCAAAACAAAGTCAATCAAATAGTTTGTTCCCTCAAGAAATGTTGTGCTTGATTTAAGATGTTCCTACTTTAGGGAAAATAGAATGCTTGAAAGCAAATTTGTGTTGTTCAATTTCCCCAAACTTAGATGAGTAGCTTGTTCAATTTATGATTCTAATTTAAACAATGAGTTTGGTCAATTAGCCCACAATGTTAAATGCTTTGATTGGTTCAATTACTGATTTCCAAAAAATGAAGTTTAAACGATGAGATTGCTTGTTCATTCACCCCCAAATCCCTCCATAAGTGTTAAACCAACGTCTGATTTTCTGATTTTCCTCAAGAGGAAAAGAGCATAATAATCTAGTTGACTTGACACATATTGAGAAAATGGTGTTAAGTTTTGAAAGAATTGGAAAAGGGGTTAGTATTGAAATCAGTTGAAGATCCCTGCAACCACACACATTAGTATTGTCTTCTTATCTCCTTCTCAGAAACTTGCAAGCACTTAGTTAGGCTGTCAAAATGTCAAAATGACCACTGGTTAGGATGTTAGGGTTAGGCAATGAAATCCACAAAAAAATTCACCAGATGTGATCTAGGAAATGCAGTAAATGATATATAAAACTAGATACGACCTTGTGTTACTAGATGCGATCTTCTAGTTAACAGATACGACCCAGAACCAAAAAATGACCCAGGAAATCCTGGATGCGAGCATCGATTTCTACGGTGCGAGGGCATATCCCAGATGCGAGCTTCTGCTACCAGAAATGAATTTAGACCTAAAAATTGGGAGGATAGATTAGTGAAAAATAGAGTTAAAATGAGGCCAAATCCATAATCGAGCCCCACAGTGGGTGCCAGAAATGTGTGTGTAAAATTGTGCACCTGTTACCTGCGACACAACACTTCAATAGATCATTATATTAGTGGAAAACATGGTTAGATGAGCATATAAAGCACTAAAATCAACATATTTCTTTCTAACTAAGAAGTGTATGATAAGAAACATAACATCCCTTAGATTATGCTACTAGCAGTGACATATACGACTTAGCATGAAAGGTTTGAGTTAAAACAAACTATTTAATCATTAAGAAATGCATATTAACTCTAAAAATGAACATGATAACTATGCATGATAATGAAACTATGAAGCAATATGAAGCTATGTAGAAATGGATAGCATAACACTGGTTGAAACTCCTTCAAAATATGGGCATAACAATGTTACATTTAAAATTAAGGGCTTATTTGTGCTCAAAAACTCCTTCTATTTATAGAAGAAATGAGGAGAGAGAGGGGGGACAAGGGTCATTAATGGAGTTGCAAAACACATTAATGGGGTGTAAGAGGAATAAATGCCAAAGGCATTAAGGAAGCATGGGCTTGAGGAATATGCATTAAATGCAAGCATTTAAGGGCATGGAGAGGTCACATGCCTTAAGTGCAAGCACTTAAGAGGCATGGAGAGGGTTTAAAGTCAAGCTTGAGAAAGTTGACTTTCTCAAGTGGATTGAGTCCTTAATCACATTTTTAGGAATGTGACATCAATAGGAGGTGGGTTAGAAGAGGATTAGGATTAGGATTAGGATTAGGTTTAGCATGGGGTGAATTGGTTGGGATGGGTTTGAACCTAGGGTCAAGGTGGTTGAGATAGGTTATGTTGGGGTTTAGGGGAATATTAATGAAATAAATTATATTAAATATATTCATTCAAAAATATGAATATTAATTATTTAAGCTTTTTATTGCTTTAGACAATTAATTAGGACTATAGCCAATTAATTAGATTAATTTAGGCTAGAAGATAGGCTTTGCAAGTGATTTGATATAAATAGGGATTTATTTAATTCCTCTTAAATTAATTACATTAGCCATGTATTGTTTTGAATTGATTTGAATTAAATTTTTTTGAATTGAATTAATTGGCTTAGGTGATTAATAAAATTGAGTGATTTAAATCACTTAGGAGATTAAATCTGATTTGAATGAATTATGCCAGCCGATTGAAGAGTTGTCTGGACATAATTGGGGGTATGATCACACTTAGGGAAAATAGGGTCTATGGTCAGAGTAGACCAAATCCATGTGGTTACAAATGCTACTATCAAGAATTTCCAGGTGGTTACAAATGCAACTATCAAGAATTTGTTAATATAGAAATTGACCCTCTACCTAAATTGAGAAGTTATTTAGGATAATGTGACAATACCTGAAGATGGTAACAACAATAGTTATAATTTAAATAGAATGATAGATATTCAAACATTTAATTCTTAAAGTGTAGCATTCTTAATAGCATAGACTATTTACTCTCAAAATGGGTAGTCCAAGTACACTTCTACACAATTAAGGAAGAAGTCAATTTGCATAAAATATGCATTTTACAGATTGTTCCCTGAGCGGATTTACTAGATTTCTTATCCTGCCTAGATCTCGTATTTGAATGAATTTAAATATACCCAACAAATATGTATCCATATATTGTTATATATAATTATATTTCTATACAAACATATATTGATATATACATATATATATACGAATATGTAAATAAATAAATAAATAAATAAATAAATATATATATATATATATATATATATTATTTTAGCAATATAATTATATATTTTGATATAACTGTGATGCCCGTACTAAACATTAGTTTGGTTTTGGATGTCATCTAAACCCATTTTTCTTAAATATTTAATAAGTAATAAACATCCTACTTCTATATATTTAATATCCTAGCAATCTCACCCTGTATCTGTCAGGTTATAACCCTCTTAATAAAAATATATTTCAACCAGCTTGTAAGAGATTAATATAAAAAATTATCCTAACTCCCCATAAGAACGTCTCCTCAAGATCTGTTCTTGAAACGACTAAGTATACCAAACGATGGATTACTAAAAAGGCGGGATAAGGAAAGCCTCTCAAATCAATATTTAAGAGGCTTCTCCCTCCTCTCCATAATATGTCTCCCTGTTTGAAGCGTCTTCCTCCTTATGTAATAATTTCTACCACTATCAAATTGCGAGGATATAAGCCACAAGTAGCCTTTGAGGGAATAATCACTATCAAATGACTTAAGTCTGTAATGTTAAGTACTCATGATCTAACCCTTAGGGAAGTCTTCAAGTTTTTGGGGCAGGAATTCATTACCAATGATGATCACTACCGAGTTAATTGTGATATACCTTATATGTTTATAGCCTCATCCATCCAAGTTGATCCAGTGAAATCCAATATAGGGAGGCTCTGTACTCGCATATTTAAACATAAATTTATAGGAGGCTTAGATGTAGTCATTAACAATTTCCAAGGAGATTTAACCATCACAAAACCTAGATTCTACAATACACCTATGATTAATGGAAAACTAGTCACCTCATCCCCCATTTTGGATACTGATCACATACAACTATGATATCAAGAACCCCCATTATAAGAAGGAACCTATAATCCTTATATTACTATTTCCATGTTAGGACATCTGAAATAAAAGATTGGTTCTATACATATTGGCACAAAGACAAAGTGGGTAACATAGAGAGAGATGGCTTCATCGACTTAGAAGATGAAGAAACAACAATGGTAAAGGAAATTTATGACTGCCCAAGCAGAAAGAGAAGGAAGGATGAGGACTCCCCCAAGATTCCTAAAGACATGGGCGAAACATCTTAATATACACTATGGGGTACCTAGTCAATAATATGGGCTTTTAAAGAATGATAATCCATGAATTTATCTCTTTCTCTAAATCTAGTTTTTAAAAGTATTTATTAATGATTGTCTTTAGCCATAAGCAACTGAAATTCGTCATCAAGAAAGTTGTTTCTATCAAATACAATAGTATGATTATATTCTCTATAATTAGGTATATGATAATGATATTTCAGCAGTAATTGCTCTAGATTCTTAGCATCAATATAACTCTGACAAATGGAATGCTATTGGAAAACATTTGCTATTTAATGATCTCTGTAGTAAATACTCTAGATTATTAGCATCAGTATAACTCTGACAAATGGAATTTTATTGGCAAACACTTTCTACGTAATGCTAGTCTGCATCTATGGTTTTATAGGGAATACTATCTTTTGAAGATCTCTTATCTTGAAGTCAACACTGATAATATTTGTCCTGGCTTTAGGAAAGGAAACCACAAAAACATATTATAATGTTTGTGTTGTTTGAAGGTCTTTGGGGTAAGTCTATTCTTGGTACTCTCTTTATGATTATCTGACTTTAATTGGCATATTTACTTAAAATTATAGGACAAAATGATAATTCTTCTAGAGAATATAGTTCTGAGTAGTAAGCAATCGAACAAGAAAAAGATTTATACAAAAGAGATGAATAGGTATATAAATTAATATATAAAGATGTAGATTTTATTTTATAAATATATACACAGATTTAGAATCATAGATGGAACATAGCATACAAAAGATTCTTAACTTATAACACTTAATATATATAAATAACCACAGGAATGTTACATATAAACAACAAAAAATGTTATACTAAATATTATTGTTTCTTAACTCAATAATGGATCTACTAAATAAAGGATAGAATTTATCTAGATATATTATGGAGAATACACATATTAGTTTGCTAACCAATTACACCTCAAAGACATCGATAATAAATGTTGTGTTCTTGTAGTCACTAACTATATTAAAGTAGGAAAGATGCAATATTTGTGTTTGTGCAGATATAGGTACAAAGGTTAATTGAAGCCCCAAAAAATGATATCAGAAAATTCAAGTTACTATTAAATGATAATGTATGGATTAAAAAAAGGAATAGTAGAATTAGAAGAAGGAAGGACAAATGTAGAAATACCGATCACTAAGAAAATGTATTCTCATTCCTTATCTATGTAAATAGGGGTATGCCCCTATAAAATCTTATGTACATGTATCAGTGGATCTTTATCCCCGGGCAAGACTGGAGGTTTTCTTGACTCCATTCTTTCCTATCTGTGCTCGTTTGAATGGAGTATTCTGTAAACATTTTATAATTTTAATAAAATTAACAGGGCCTTGGCCTTTTACTGATAAAAAAAAAAAATTAATAATCTCGAAGGAGGTGGGAAAGCTTTCCCTATGTCCAATAATAAGAAAATTCTAGGAGAAATATTTAAAATTTTGACACATAAATGATCAATATTTTAAAAAATTTCCAACTTGTTTCCTATGACTTGTAGACTTGGATCCCTATATTCTAAGGGGAGATCGTGGAATTGCACCACACTTATTATTCAAATCCTTCCTTTGTTAGTTTTAAATTTTTCTCTCCCTCTTAAATGGAAATGCCAATTTAAAGAAGAAAAAAAAGGTTGAAGATCAATTACAAACTCTCTAATTATCAAGATTGTGTGCAACTGAGTGTTAAAACAAAATAATTTTCATTAAATTTTGTTAGAATGATTATTTTCTTTTGGAATTTGGTAGAATGAAAGAAATGATCCCATGAAGACTCTAGCCAAGTCATTTCATTCTAATTTATACAAAATATAAAAATAACATTTTATAAAAAATTTAAATTTTTTGAACTAGTGAAAATTAGTCCACAAAAAAATGTCACAATAGGAAAAATATGGCCATGAACATTGTCCTAATATTATTTTGCACCAGCTCATGCATCTTCAAAATTAATTATTTTCATAAAATTGTCTTAACACATGAAAGAATTATGATGTGATAAAAACTCAAATCGACGATGTATCAGTGACTTCCTCATATTGAGAGATGCCAAGATCATCCAAAACAAACTAAAATTTGAAATATTTTTGAGTTGTGTAGGATTGTTTGTTGATCCAACATTTAGGCCAATTCGTTACCTAGAAATTGAAAATTTTCTTTCTTGGATATTACCCTCTCACCTAAAAGTGCTACTTAGTACAAAGAAAATGAAGATAAGAGAGCCCATTGGTATCTTTCCTTAAGAGAGACACCCTTCCTTCTATTACTAATATAGTCTTGACAACTTAACCCTATTAATTTTTTCTTGTTCTTTAGATGACTTTACCATAACTTCTTAAGGTGTCAATCTATTTCATCCAGCTTTTATATGAATGATACATATAATATCTTTGATATATGAATATAAAAATATAACACTTCTTATCATTAAATAATATAACAACTTAAATCATAGATATTTAAACATAATTTTAGAATTAATATTATTAAAATATTTTAAGAAAATTATTCACTTATCCAACAATATTAAATCATTTTAAACTTTTATATAAATATTTAAAATTCTAAAAATAAAATTAGAAAGAAAAAAACAAAGCTTTGAGATTGATTTAACCTATAGTGTAGTAATTTGTTGAACCTAAAATATGAGGAGAGGCAAACAAATAACCAATAAATAGACTCCAACTAATGTGGAAGGCTAACTTTCTAAATTAATCTCCTTTGGGAGAAAATCTTTCAAAATTTTCATTAATGTTGCCTGCTATATCTTCATATATTAACAAGTTTACACCAATTAAATATAATTAATATAATGATTTTATATTTAGGGTGAAAAGAAGTGTCTTAGTGCGAAAAGTCACATTTAAGATATTTAAAGGGGCACCACATGTGTACATATCATAAATTTGGTCCTATTTTCATTGAGTGGAGGAAGATTATAGTAAAGCTCTTTTCAAGGGTTAGAAGTAACAACACAATAGAAAAATAATTTAAAGGTGTTTTACTTTATTTATATTTATATTTATATTTCATGTAATTTAAAAAAATAGAAGTTACAAATATATTATAATATAGGTTGATGATATATTTTAAAAGTTTGTAAAAATTTATTTTTCTTATTATTTATTAATATATTTAAATTTTATATATTATTTTTATTTAGATTTTTTTTAATGGATAGATTGTAATGATGGAACTTATAAACAATGAGAATCAAGTATCTATAGGCGACTATTATTACAGATCTAAAACATTAACAGTGAGTATTTTATAATTTTTTTTTTCAATTTATTTATTATTAGAAATTATGATTTTCAAAATAAAGATTAATGTATTTAATGGAAAAGATGATTGTATTTAAAATCAATTTAATATTTCTATTTTCAATAGGATGAAGAGAAGATGGCAATCAAAGGACTACTCCTTGTGAAATACAAAAATGTTTCCAAAAGAAAACATTCAAGCCATGAAAAATCAGATTACCATCTAGCTAATATTGGGAGAGCCGATCAACCTAGAATGATAAATCATAACGTGATGGGTTTTCACAATAAAGTTAAACATCCATGCCCTCACAAATCGAGTTATTTTTCAACTGATATTACGAAAACCAATCACTATCAAATGATAAATGCTGATGCTAGTTCTTCCCACAATAAGGTCAAACATTCAAGTTATGAAGAATCAGATTATCTTTTAGTTGATGAGGCGGCCATTGGTAGCTGTGAAATAAGAAACATCGATAATAAGATTTCTCACAATAAAGTAAAACATTCAAGACACAAAAAACACAATTACCATAAAATGATAAACCTAAATTTTAACAATTCTCACAATTCAAACGTTAAAGATTTAAATTATCCTATAACAAATGGGAAGAGTTTTGGTCCCAATGAAATAATAAACCATGATACTATGATTTTAGGTAGTAGAAGGAATCCTTCAATCGCTGAAGAATTTGGTTGTCCTCTAGCTAAAGGTGAGAGCAGCAGTCATAATGGAATTATGAATCTCAAGGCTGACTTTTCTTACAATAAGTTTAAACCTTCAAGCCCTAAAAAATTATCTTCCTTTAGAGCTTACGGTAAGATTTCTGATCCCCTTGAAACGATAAATAGTGGTGCTTCAATTTTCCATAGCAAAATTAAACATGCAATTAGTGCTAACCACTGTCATCTTCTTGGAACTAGCACTACAATTTCTCATCATGAAGATGAGATGACCGACCTTAACACTGAAGTTTCTAATGGTCAATATAGGATGCCCAACCTTAATACAAAGATTTGTTATCCCAAATGTGAGATGATTCATTTTAATAAAAAAGTTTCTAGTCCTAAAGTTGACATGGCCAATCCTAATACTGGGGTCTCTTATCCCAAAGTTGACATAACAAATCACAATATTATAGAAAACCCTAATTCTAAGGTTTGTCATGAAGACTCTTTTTTGGAGGGTAAAGTTGAGAAAGAAGATATTGGACATACTGAAATTGCACTTTATTCTGGCCACATTGAGATGAAAGATATCAATTCGAATCTTGTTCTTTCTGAAATTGGTTCTAGTGAACAAAAGAAGATAACTCCTAGGAGGAAAAACATGTGTAAGCCTCTCAAAGACAGACCTCGAAGGGGAGACAATCCATACATAGGAGCCCATAAATACAAGAGAACTGGACGTTGGGAATGCAATATATGGTATACCTTCTCTTATTTTGGTGACTTAATTACTATCTGAGCAATATTTTGAAATTGGCAATGTAGCATAATATTCTTAGAAGATATATTTCTTCAAGTAGTAAATTAATATATATGCTCTTTCATCTTATGCCTCTGTAGGTTACGGAGGCCTATAGACAGACAAATTAGCTTTGGTGAGTAAGTATGGCCTAGTAAGGAAAGAAGATCATCCACAAATCTTAAATTCTCCTTCAAATTTTTGTAATGCTATCTAATGTTATTAAATCTATACACTGTTAACTTTTTCTGTTTTACAGGCCAGTATTACATTCCTGAAGCAGCAGCAAGGTTAGTGCTCTAAAAATTATTTTTGACATCTTCCTTCGTTATTTTTATTAATATGTGATTTATGCTAAAATGCTATGATATGCTGTGGCTTACAGAAGCTCTGACAAAGCTATGCTAGTCACACGTAAAGCAGAAGACAGAAGATTGAATTATCCTGAAACAGATTATGACATGAGATTCATAGAACAAGTAAGTTAGTTCGTTTATTTTTGGATTCTACTCATTATTTTCTTTAATGAAAGAATCAATATCTGACGGGACGTGTGAAACAAAATCCTAATGTATTTTCTTTTTGCGCACACCTTGATTTGTAGTGGAGAGAGATATTTAATGAGGGCATACAGAAATTTGCAAAAGTGCTTCGAGAACAATCAAAGGGTTATTCAGAGGGTTGCATTACAGGTTTAAATAAAGAAGCAGCATTTGCACTTCTAGAGCTGATCAAGGAAACCAAGAGGTCTAGAGCTGAGATTACAAATCTCCCTGATGACGACAAAGTTGATATTGCATGATGTAAATAGTTGTACATTTTGAGAAATATATCTGGATGTAACTGTTGCAGATTTTCTTTACTCTCCTTAAGGAAAACTGAATCAAAGTTGTAAATAATTGTACATGCTTGTAAAGTGTATTTGATTTTTTCAAACTACCGTATTTGGATGGCATCTATTATTGCCCTCGTGTAGCATTGAATCGGATGGCCTTTAGGGTTTCCTTGTGGCCTTCTATTTGGAACAGCCCCAAGACATTCAATGTATCAGAGGTAGTTTTGGACTAATATTTTTCAATAAGAATGTAAATAAATTCATGAACTCTGCTTCTTGAGTTGTAATTTGCTCTTTTGCAATTAAAAATTGATAGAAGGTGAAATTTGACAAAATCGTACTCTACTCATAACAATTGGTAGAATAGTGAATCATAGTGCTGAGAGCATCGTAATACGGTTCTGATTTGAGTATCATCACCAAGAGCGTTGCAGAGCCTTCGTCCACAAAAATGTTGATTTGATAAAAAAAATAAAATCTTACTTGATGATAATTGGCAGTCCGTCCAGGGATGGAACATTAAACGTTATTAGAAATCAAAGACATCGCTCTGAGAGGAGGAGTTGCTGGCGGAATGCAGGAAACCCAGCATTGTGCTCTATAATAAACCCAGCGTTGGTTGAATGCTTTGTTGAGGAGGAATGTATTCCTCTTAGCGAGTGTTTCCATGGATGTATTTATGAACTGGTGCCATGGAATTCATGTGGCTATTTCCATTTTTGACAGTTAGTAGAAAGCCAAATTGCAGGGTCTCAACAAATCAGATTCAATAGAGTTTACGGATTCAACTTTTGTTATAAAGTCATAAGTTTGAGTAGGTGAAGTCATAATTTCTATGACATTTAGACAGGGTTAATTAATGATAGTAGTTTGTTAATTTAATGATAGTAGTATTTTTTGTTGATTTATTCATAGTATGTCAGGATTCTTAAAAGGGGTACTATAAAACCAAATCAATTGAATTAATCATAATGAAGATAAGTAATTATAAAATATATTTAATTAGTAAATAAATATTTAAACTTTAGAAATATTCAAACCACGAAAAAATAATGACTTATGATTAGTTGATTGGTGCAAAACTAATTCACTAATTGTGCACAAGTGAGTGAATGCATTATATTGCCTACGACAAGTACAATAAGGAAAAATTCTTGTCATTACTTTAAATTTATAAGCATCAATTTTTTGCATGGTATATAAACTTCATGTGCTATTAACACTTTGTTGTAAATTGAATCAATTTTTGGGCAACAACTAATGGTAGCTATTAAATTCAATCAGTAACAAAACACAATCATATATTTAGTTACAAGTAAGTGAAATCTTGATTGGATTTAGAGACTAATAGAAATGAGGAAATATTTTCCTCATCTATACTCACAACTCTTTGTAACCATCAATCTTTTGCATGGGGTATAATTTAAAATAAATGTCCAGATAGCGGCCATCAACACCATCTTAAATGCATATGATATCATGCATTCACAACTAGACCTTTGGATTTTGATATTACAATTAAATCGCTCTTTTAGAGATTAATAAGGTCATAGATCACCTACATAGGTTGTCATGACTACAAAATGAGATCACACTAAACATGTGGCAAAAAAAACCATAAGCACATGGGGATTTCTTCTTCTTTAAGTGTATCATCTTTTGAAGATGTAGGATGCTCATTAGAATCTATTAAGTATATTTTGGTTTCTTCTAGATTTTAAATTTAGGTGATTGTGCCACCAAAGAAACACATCTAATTAGATATATTTATCTTTCTCTTTGATCAATAACCAAGTGCCTAAAATGACACATAGAAAACAATCTTAAATGAGTCTTAAATAGTTTTTTTCCCATAACCAGCTAATAAAGATCTCACATATTTGAACTTAATAAAAAGTTTTCAATTTAACGAAATATAGAAAGAGAAAGAGAAATCAAATTTTTCTCTATTTGTAAAAAATAAAATTTAGAAACTTGTACAAAATAGATACTTGGATTTATCTAATAAATTCTTAGATGTTGTACATTCCTTGATATAAAACAATAAACGATTAGAAACATGTAAAACAATCACATCCATATCTTAATTGACTTTGTCCCTCTAAGAAAATTCATCATACTTAATATTAAAATATTGTTCAAAAGGTCCATAAACCCTTATATAGGAGTAATTATTGTAATCTTTACTTTTCATATATGATTTAATGAGAATTATGGAGTCAAAATGAATTAGACTATACTATTAGAGCAGTAAATATCCATAAAGAAAAAATAGACATTATATAAAAATACTTCATTTTGAAACCTCCCAAATATGAATCAATACTACAAAAGGGATTCCAAAGTAACACCAATAACCAAACTACCCAAAATAGTAGCAAAATAAAAATGTAAATATTTCAAAAAAATCTAGAAAAAGATATTGAAGAATGTGAACTTCTTATTAATCCATTTCCAATGCCTATAAGAACTCCAAAATTAGATATCATATGCCCAAGATATATATTTTTTAAAAAATACAAGAAAATTCAAGCTTTCATCTCCAATATTAGGCACCGACAACAAGATTTAGAAAATGCACTTGTCTTACCATGAAGTGCTTAGAAATAATTTATGATATATAAGAATGTAAAAATATAATACCCTAGCAAAAGTGACACATTTCAAAAAAATAATAAACTTAGATGGGCCTACCAAGTAACATTCCCTAACTGGAAAATTTTGAGTGTATTCACCTATTATAGAGTGGAGGTGGTAGGGTGATGAAAGTTAGTAATGGACCAAAAATTTAGCATAGAACCAATAGAGGAGAGAGAATCAATATTGCATGTACCACTTAGTGATTCTTATCTCCCTATATTAGGAGAGATTAACTACTAAAGACTAGATGTCTACGAGTTTATTAAAAATGAAAGTTATAAATTAGAATATTAATTATAAAATTCATACCTAGAGTCGATCATACCTACTAGTATTGTTCACATGACTGCTGACATAGGTGAGATCTATAAAGGATTAAAAATAATTTCCCAACTTTTTTTGATGATGCTAACAAGGAAATACATTATGGATTCCATAGGGATTGGATATAATTTTGATGATGAATTTTCTCCGAGCATACAAAATGACAATTTTTTCTAACTAGAAACCTTCTCAATTTTTATACCAATTTGTAATCCTTTTGTCCATCTAGACTTAATGGTGAGGAAAATTTAGCCCAAAATGCACAAAATAAAATTCATAACAAAAAATAGTATTTCCTATGAAAAATACAATAACATATTCACAAAGGAAAAGTAGCATATTATAAGCAACAATGAACAACACATAATCCAATAACATATTCGTAGCTAAAACTAATAGAAAACTATAACTGCCTAAAACTAAATTGTTTAGTCTCATGGCGCGAACTGCAAATTCAAGAAGAATTTTTGCGCAAATTAGATGCGCGAATAACACTAGCTCTGTTCTAAGATTTGGGCTTCATGTCCGAACAGGGAATCAATTCAGCCTTCTCTTTAAAGATTTTCCTGAAAAAATTCATCCAATCATAATAATTCTGGAGGACCTTCTACATTAAAGGGTGCTAGGGTTTCCAATCAACCCCCAATCTGATTTACTGAAAGGAAATTCTCCTTCTCCCGGTTTAACTCTTCAACGTCTACGATTGAAGATCATAGTTAGAAGGGTTGTCAGAGAAACCCTAGCCTCATTAGAGGCATGGATAAGAGAAATGAGGGTTGGAAATTCACTCGTGGGTGACGGAGAAAGAAGATCCAAAAGGGAATGGTTTTTCTGAACTCATCAGATTCACTGAGAAGCAAAGGATTGTAAGATATTCCAGTATCTAAAATTTCAATTTTTGCCTCTGGTACTAAAAAAATTTAAATAGGAAAGAAACCACCCGGTTTTCTTATTCCTTATTCTTGGCTGTGTATGAATCTAGTTGAGCCATGTCCTCCTCGGGTTCCCCCAGCAAAGGATTCTAAAATATTGATGGCTTGGAACTTGCATCATACCCAGAATATGGGTTCTCTATCTTATAAATTGAAGAGTAATAGGACATATGATAAAAAGGAAGGGTAATTATTTCCAAATAGATTTTCCCCTAATCGATTCCAGCAATCATCAATCAATAACTTGGATGTACCGCTAGAATTGGGAATGAAAGAACCATAACTATAGCAGTGGTAAACAACATATTCACAGAAGGCATGTGGGAGAACTGCAAAACCCATGGTATCTTCATAAAATGTTACAAATCTGAATCCTTCATGAATGAAATTGTTAGATGGGTGAAGGAGTAGCTTCAGGGCTAGGTAAGTATGACCTCTTAAGCCAGAAAATTTTTATTTATCGACTGCAAAGATTTATCTTTAAAGCATAAATTATTGTCTGAAGAATTCATTTTTTATAAATAAATCTGCCTCAAATTCATAGATTCGATTCCAAAATTTGATCCAAAGAATTTAATGAATATCAAACTACCTAAATGGTCAATCTTTCATAATATTATAGTAGAATTGTTACATAGTAATATACTGATTAAAATTGGGAACATGATAGGAGATTTCATAGGTTTAGAAGAAAATTTTGTTGATTCATCCAATGTCAAAATTCTGATAGATTTGGAGGGTAAGTGCAAGAAGTTGGGTGCCAATTCGGTGGAAGTCTTGTGGACTTGAAAAATGCCACTAGAAACGGGCACCCATTGTGAAAAAAGGGGCACCCGTCTTAGGTTTGGACACTAGATCCAAAATTCAAAAAATAGGTGCCCAATTTTTTTCAAAACAGGTGCCCATTTTTAAATTTTTTTTTTAAGAAACGTATTTTTCTATGCTGACTTATTATATTAAAGAAATGGGTACACATTTTAAAATGTGTGCCCATTTTTTAAATTTTGAATTTACAAGACCACCTTTTGCATTGGATTTCAGTTTGGGATAGGCTTGGTGGGACCAAGCCTATGCTTGGACCTCCAAAATAATGGCTAAGGCATTGAAATACCAGATTTCTGTCTTGCCGTAATTTTTTGAGGGTCTTCCTAATCGAATTTTTTGACGAAATAAAAACCCATTAGAGAACTTACTGTCTAGATTTCTAAAATATAAATTTTATAGTGATATGATCAATTTTACTATTTTTACAATATTTATTAATCAAAAGTGGTACCTAAACTTAAAATAGTAAGGCTCACTAAAACTTTAATAACTTTTTTGTTTTTACATTTTTTTAAAAATAATTTCTATGACATCAATCTACAGAGAATTTCCTTGAAGATAAAAAAAATAATTTTGAAAAAATGCAAAGTTTTCATCAAATTATAGTGGTCGTACACCAGAGCTTTCAAAAATATATTTTATAGTCAATTAAAAATTAATTAATTAAAATATTCTATGAAAAAAAGTAAATATATTCTCATCAATATTTGGTGTCTTAGGTATCTTTCCCCAGAAGGATTCACAAAAATTCATTTATTTAGGTCAAAATATGGTGGTTATACATGTGTGTGGTATGGTCCTAAAACATGCATTTTGAAAAAGTAGTTTTTAAACATGCATACTAAAAAAACTTTCTACCATGTGGGTATTTAAATAAATTACATATTTGTAAAGTAGACTCCAAGAACTACATTTTCTATCAGTGAAGTGTTTTTAGATTCAATCTCTAAGTATCTCAAATTTTGACATAAATTGACAACAAATTTAAAAAATAAGGAAAACACTTCCACTTTGCCCAAAAAGTGGACTCAACTTCTTTCTCGCACCCTAGAATCGAATGTACAAAAAATTAATCAAATAAAAATAATAACTAACCAGTCTATATACCCATTAAGACCTAAACTATATGAAGGATTGATTATAGACAAAATTGTTCTGTTATGGGAAACTAGCCTTCCAAAATTAACAAAGATAGTGCCCCCATCATTAACCAACACCTTTAAAGCCAAAATGGTTAGTCTATCACGGATCCAAATAATCTTAAACAAAAAAGGAGGTTTTACCATCAGCCAGAAACCAAAATTTAATATGCCACCAAATCAAACCCAAGAAAAATCTCATCATCAAAGTTTTAAAACCAAACAACAAGATGTGGTTTCAATAATCAATTATACAAAATGATAGGCATAATAAGAATTTAATTAATGTAGCTGGAAATGAGAAGGAACTAGCCCCCTTGATCGATTTAGAAAATATAATTGATCTTACTTGTGGGGAAGAGCCTATTATAGAAATAGGGGATATGGAAGGTAAGCAACATAATGTTTCTTTAATAAATTCAGACATATCAAATAGGAAAGAGCTGATACGGTCTAAAACTTTACTAGAGGATGTTGATTATAAGGAAATTTTGAGAGAAGCAGGGATTAGTGAGGATGATATAAATGAAGGAGTAGGAAAACTAAGAAAGAAAATTTTGATCATGGTAGTGGATAAATTTGTAGAAGAAGTTAATATATCTAAGAATTATAATATGGAACTAGATGGTGTTAAGGATGTGCCCATACCTAAAATTGGTAACAATATAGAAGAAGTAGGTATTATTTTGATTATGATTCTAAAGATTAAGAAACTGAGAGGGTAAATGATATGGATCAGAACAATTCTCATCACATGGAGGAGTCAACTATAAATACCAATGCCTCCATACACAGAGATTGTCTATCTCAAGAATAATTAGTCAAGAAGATGGAAGCTACTATGGGTGTATCAGGAGATCTTTTAGTAGAGATTATTACTATTTACAATGAGGTAAGAGAAGAATTAATTAGATGGTATAATAAGAAGGACCAAAGTAAATCCAAAATTACAGATAACAAAGAAATCTTGGATTGTATTGAGAAGAATATTGAGGTAGATTGTCCACCTTGTAATGAATCTCCAGATATGGAATTAATTTCATCTCATGACAATCCATCTAAAGTAAAAAATCAAGTTCCAATTGAACTAGAGGAATCTTACAATATAATGGGAATCCTACATGAATTTGAGACAAAAGGAATAGGTGAAGAGTTTGAAGAAGGTTTTGAGCAGTCGGGCAAGGAGTTTATGAAGGAATTAACAAAGAAAGTGAATAAAGATTCAAATATAGATATTGAGAAGGTTCCTGATAAAAAAATAATGGAAACTACAACTAATAATGATGGTAAATTAGGCATTTCCACAGCTATTGAAGGTATCGACAACCCTAATTATGGAAAAATTTAGAAGAAGAGAGGTAGGAAATCTGCCATATATTTAGGGAAATTAAATGGAGAAGCGAAAACTAGACCAAATTAACCACATTATTTCATGCAGGGAAGGGGAAGTTCCTTCCCACAGACCAATGAGGATCACTACGTTGAATGTTAGGGTTATAAATGTCCCTAAAAGAAAATTCTTATTAAAGAGTAGTATAAAGATTATTAATTTAGAAATATTATTAATACAAGAAACTAAACACAATAAAGAAGAAATATTTAAATTGAGTAGAAGAATAGGGATTTCGATTTCCAAAAAAGTATCAATGTGGATACAACATCTGGAGGATTAGCTATATTTTGGGATCCAAGGAAAGTTAAAATTGAATTTGAAATTAAAACAAAATAGATGGGTGGTTGGGTTCATAGCATAAATAATTCATTATATTTGTTTTTGATTAATTTATATGGTCCAATAACTACTGATAATAAAAAGAATCCATGGAATGAAATAGGATAATTTTGTAATACACAGAACAACATGAATTATATATTCAGAGGAGATTTTAATTCTATATTAGATTTGAGTGAGAAAAAGGGAGGCATACAATATGAATCTTAGTCACTCAAAGGCTTCAGAGAATGGATATTCAATTATAACATGCCATACATTAAGACTATTAATGGAATCTATACTTTGAATAATAGGCAAGACATGGCCAACAATGTGGCTAGAAGATTAGACATATTCTTGTTCCTAGGAGATCTTACCTCTTTTAACCATACTCTCTTAGTTTCTATCCTTTCTCTTTCAAGTTCTGATCATTGCCATATACGTTTGGATATGATAGAAGAAAATAAACCAACAAGAAATCCATTTAAATTTGAAAATTTGTGGTTCCATGATAATTTATTTTAGACATACTGGAACAATGACGACAAGAAGAAAAATTTGAAGGTTCTAAGATGTTTTTCTTTGTATCAAAATTGAAAGCATTAAAAGTTAAAATCTTAAACTGGAATAAAACACATTTTCAAAATATTTAAAAAAAGTAGAAGTTGAAAAAACCATTCAAGATCTGAATGAAGCAGTTATAAGGTATGGTATGGATAATGATAAATACTATAAAGAAAAAGAATTACTTAATAAATACAAGGATCTACTATCAAAGGAAGAAACATTCTGGAGACAAAAGTCTAGGGAAAACTGGTTGCCTAATGGAGATAGAAATTCTAAAATTTTCCACAATAGTACTAAACAAAGAAGAAACATTAATAGGATTATAAAGATAAAAAATGAAAGATGATAACTAATAAATAACCCAAATGATCTAGCACAGGAATTTTTCAATTTTTTTCAAAATACATTAAATAACTGAGACTCCTCTCATCTTATAGCACAACAAAAATTGTTAAATAATATACCTAAGATTATTATAGAAGATGACAATAAAATACTAAAAAAAAGGTTTTCAATGGAACAAATTAAAACAAATCTCTTCCAGTTACACCTTGACAAAGCACCAAGGCCTGATGGATTCTAGGCTTGTTTCTTTCAAAAATGTTGGCATTTTTTAGGTTTTTAGTTATGGGAAGCAATTAAAAACACTAGGAAAGTAGGAAATTTATTGAAATAAATTAATAATACTTTTATCACTTTAATACAAAAAAAGAAAAAGAAGAGGAATTAGGTGATTTTAGACCTATAGCCCTCTGCAATACCATAGAAAAATAATTTCTCAAGCTATGAAAAAATAGACTAAAACCTATGGGTGATGCCACAATAGTGGGTTACACTTTTTTGCCTAAACGGACATTGAACTCTACATTTTGAGAAAAACTTTCACATTCAGATGCATATTTTTGTTAAACTGTTTGAAATCGGAAGACAAAGTAAACTAGAGTCTTCTAGAATTTTTTGTCTAGATTCTAAATATATTTTTTTAATTTTTTTTTGAATTGATTTAAATGGTTTTTTTTTTCTCCCACTAAAACTGCTATGTTGCTGAAAACATATTTTTCAAAAAGGTACAATGACTTCGTACAAAATAACTTTTTTTCTAAGATAGATATTGATGTGCTTCTTTTGAATTTGGTTTTGTAACATCCATACGAAGGGCATGCAATTGGTTTGATGACATTATCATGATTATTGCATATTTTATGAATGTTTGAAATAGAGTCAACTGTAATTTTGACATACCTTGACTGCGTAACTGATAACTTGTTGTGTATTTATCAAAATTCAAATTTTTTTTTTGATAGAAAGAAGACTCGAAATCGGAGGGCACTGTTATTTTTCAATTTTTTTTTTCTATTTTCTACTATTTTTCATTGAACGTCAAACGTGGAAGTTTATATTTGATAAAAAACCTACATTTGATGCATGTCAAAAAATATAGACCTAATTAATTCAAAATTTGCCAAATCTATATTCGTTAGAAAGCTCATTCAGAGTACTTGTGCGATGCAAAAGGAGGTGTCCCTATTCTTTGATTTGAGCCCCGTGCTTGAGCCCTGAAGCCATGAAAACTACAGATTGTTGTGGACATTTGCAGATGGCATCATTTTCAGGGGTTTCGATAGAAACTATTTAGTTTTGATCGAAACTACTTTTGATCGAAAGTGTTTCCATGATTTGGCAGTTTAGTAACATCTACCAAAGCACTTTCGATAGAAAGTAAACAGTTTCTATCAAAAGTCAAAGATGACTTTCGATAGAAACCTATGTCGGCCTCTTTGGT
>MU224564.1:4025726-4037307 GCA_018584345.1 Thuja plicata | reverse complement strand
TGTTGTATCCCATTTAATGTACTTCATCATATTATTAATTATTGGGCATAGATTTTAGGATTCCATTTTTTAGAGTTTTATCACTTTATAGGACTAAATTTTGCCAAAAATTGAGAACTCCAACAGGTAGTACTAGATAAAAGGCCACATATTATAGAGGAGGTCTTCCACATCCATCTTAGGCATCGACAAGTTCTACAACTTCTACATTGGAAAGGGGCTCCAGTAGTTCAAAAACAAAGAGAAGAAAGCCTATGAAATTGTAAACAATGACTACCTCAAAAAACCTCTCCCAAAGAGAAGGTTGGATAAGAGAGACCTCCGACGAGGATACTTAAAAGATGATATCCAGGAGGCTGTAACATTAATAAGCCAAGTTTATGGAATTCCTCAATCCATCCAACTTGAACCTTGGATGATCTTACTAATTGAAAGGATCAGGGGCCGTAAAGCAAGGTTTGACTGGGGGTCTATCATCAATGATAGATTGGATGAGCAATTGGTGGAAATAAAGCATAACCCCAAGTTCTACATGAGCACATATATAGTATACCTGTTTGCGGCACATGCAAACTACCCAGGTCTTACCAAGAGGGGAAGAATAAATAAACCAAATGCTTGGCCCCACATTGTGTACCCTCAGTTAATGAAGAGAAAAAATATGCTAGAGGATTGCCCTGATTATAGGATAGTCAATGATACTTTCATATTTGCAGTCATCCAAACCATTGAGGGTGACTTTGTAAAAATGATGTCAGAAGAGGTAGCTGCCAAGGTAAGGGCCATCAGGGCCTATTATATACAATTTAAAATATTTACTTAAATCCGGGTAGCAGGATCAAATTTAAAACCAAAGAAGTGACCCAGGTATCCTTCCAACTGGATAATCATCTTGGAGATGGCTAGGCAGCTTGGAGATGCTTACGAGAATATAAAGCACAATAAGAAGCATTGTTAGGATTTTCCTATCTCACTAAACCCATATACCCTACAAGATATGAAGGTCTACATATCATTGGCCTTCGAATGGGATGAATACCCTCTGTAGCTTTACAATACAGTTCGGGCTTGCTTCGACCCTATAGGCACATACAACCATATTATTGGCAAGTTCTACATTCATGAACCAAGCTTAGAAGACCACTGGATGAACTGTATAGATGACCATGAGGTCAGAATCCAAGATTATTGTAGAATGCCTCTTTCCCTGGCAAAGGAAGTCTTGAAGACTCCAATTCCCCAAAAGGTTTGGGAGTATAATTCAGAAGAGGTCCTGGAAGCCATTTATACAGATGAAAAGATATACGATAGGCCTATCATGAACGTGAATATTGATAAGGATGAAAATGATGATATTGATTTTTGGGGAAGGCATGTGATGAGAGAAACAAAGCAATGGATTAAGAGGCCCTACAAAATGAGCCCGATACCTATTAAAACATTGATGGAGCCACCCAAGAAAGTATATAAGCAGTGAGGGGAGAAATCTACTGTCCCCAAGTATAAAAAGGAACCACCTCAAAAGCCAAGGATGGTATACGGTCATGAATGACAAGTGGAATATGGTTCCAACCCAAGACATAAAAGGACAAGGATGACAGGGCAGATAGATCCTCCAGTAGAGGTATCACATGCTCCATCAAGTGAAGGTCAATCCACCTCTGTCCAATCTCCTCCGACCACTAAAAAGGGGAAGAAGATGTATAAGTAGAAAAGAAATTAAGTCTCTCCATGACTGGAAACCATGCAGGAAGATCCAAAAGGAGAAGAAAAGGAAGAAGAGGCATAACTAGTCAAGAGGACTAGGTCACAGAGAAGGAAAGAGAAAGAAACTAAAGGCATTATATTTTTCCATTAGTATACTTAAGGAAAAAAATGATCTGCACCATCGGTTTACTCCACATCGACAGACAGGGCATAACACAACCCGATGCTAAGGTTACCCGATAAACATTGTTAAGTGTTATTTGATGAAAAAAAGGTTAAAGGAAACCCGACGAGTAACAATAGTGCAACCCAACGAAACAACACAGAGAGGAACCTAACAGACAAAGGGAATTCGATAGACAAAGGGAACCTGACCAATAGTTCAAACAAAGGAACATCGAAAGACTTCATGTTCAACCTGATGACCAAGAACCGACAGTCAGTTATATCCCGTAAAAAGTGGATATGACTTTCCATGTCAGATAAATCACTGAAGTTGTATTTATAGCTTCTTGATTTACTTTTAAATCCATTATGTGCGGAGGAAGAAATGTATTTACTATTGTTTTAATTAGTTTTACTTATTTAAAACATGCAAACTAAAGATCAAGGTCAAGTTGTAAACCCTTGATCTAAGAGTTAACATTGTAATGCGTGAATTCCAAGATAAGTCAAATAATTGTATAAATAGGTGCTCAATCCATTGAGAATAGTTGTTGTTCAATGAAGATAGTAGCCACAGAGAGCAACTAGAGACCAGATAGAGAATTCATGCAGAAGGACAGAAAAAGAATCAAGTCAGTTTCAAGAACAGAATAGAGGCTACTGACAAGCAGAGAAAAGGTATTCATCAATCAATTAAGGTGATATTATACTTCTAAGAGCTTTAATGGATCTGTAATCAGAAATTATAGATTGTATGTAGTCAAGTCAACATTTGTACTCATTCTAACAAGTGTAGTACACTAATGAAATCCTTTCAAGAAAGGTGGGGTTAACCATCCTATTGTAAAATCTCATAACTGAGTGCACACTTAGATCAGTGTTGCTAAAGCTCTTAACAAAGTAGATCTTAACAAGTCTCCACCTTAATACTCCTAATAGGGTAGATCATCAGAATTGATCAAATTGTAAGCCTTAACTGACTCCCTTCCATTCTGCAGACAGTGAAGTTTTGTGGGTGCCATCCCCACCACAGTTTTTACTTCCTAACTGGAGTTTTCTGCGATACCATATCTTGTGTTATGTGTTTATCATTTTCATGAATGTTTCTATGAATATTGCAAACCATTAAAGATTATGAATGAACAATACATACATAAGAAAGAACAACAATAATGGTTGGTAATGTAGTAATGTATGATTACTAATAATGTATTAAGAAAGGTGTTAAAAGTTTTAGAGGTACTGATTCACCCCTCCCCTGTCAGTACTACTTCCCATTAATTCCAACAATTGGTATCAGAGCTTAGTCTCTTCTTGGAAAGATTAAAGGCTTAAGAGCAAAGGTCATACAATGGAGAAGTACAAACTTGATAAGAACATTGAGATCAAAAAACTTGAGATACAGATGTTCTATGAACAGTATAAATAAGCTAGAATCAAGATGAGAGAGCTGCTGGATGAGAGGAAAGGTATGGCTACCCAGAGCAATGAAAAACATTATCAAGAAGAAGCGATTCCAAACTTCTTTAAATCTTCATGATTAAATACAAGTAATATATTGGATACATCAGAAGAGAACATCACAAATCTAAAGGAGATCAATCAACATCTGATGGAGCAAATAAAGATGTTGCAAATTGGTTAAGAGAGCTAGATGGCAAGAATGATTGATGTGATGAGTTCTACTAGACAAGCTGAAATAGAAAGAACACTTGCTATTGATGAAAGAAGAAAGATTACAGAGAAACTATAAGAAAAGGAATTGAAAATTCAAAGACATGCTGAGCATCACCATGATCTCACAAATTGGATTATTCTTATGAGTTAATAAGCAATAGAATAAATGTGGAACTCATTGAGAGAATATAGATTATCGGTGAACTAAGAGAAGCAAATGAAAAGCTAAAATATGAGGTTAGAATTCAGAAACATCATAATGAGATTATCAGAAAGGCTGAAGAAAGAAATAAAAGAATGGATGACTTTCTTGAAGGACAATGAAGAGTCAACAACAACAACGATATAGGATTTACCGAAAATGGAGAACCATCAAATCAAGAAAGCTCAAAGAATGTCTATGAAAATCCAAGACCAAGGAAGCTAACATGCAAGCACTATGGAAAGATAGGGCACACATTAGATGTATGTCTAGGTAAAATGAAAGGTATTCCTAAATATACACCTACATTCATAGGATTTTGTTATAAATGTAACAAGAAAGGACATAAGGCTTATGAATGCAAGAGCAAGATAGAACAGACAAAGAAGGAAACCTACATGGACAAATATTGTCCTACATTCAAGATGAATGGGCACACATTTGAAGAATGCTGTAAAAAGAAAAAGAAAGCATGGAAGCCTAAAGTTCAAAATATTCCTTATCAACCAAAAATAATAGGTAATCAATATACATGGGATTACAATACATGGAAAAACTGTACGTCATGTGGTAGATATGGTCAAATTGCTGGAAACTTCATGAGAGCATGGACCAAAAGGTCTAAAGGCTGGTCAAACCTAGGAATGGCATGCTTGCACTGTCATAAAGTTGGTCACCTCAAGAAAGATTGCAAGGACCGATTGAGAGAAACAAGAACATATCGCAGTGGAAACACCATTGAAGATATCTAGAGGGAAAGAGACAAAATGTGGATAAAAGATTCAAGAAATGATGAAGGTGGGACAAGCAATGAAAATGATGACACCCCATCCAATGGATTCGGTGACATCACCACCATCACTTAAGTTGGACAAGTAAGTATGGAACTGCACTATTCCAAGTCATATTTTGCATAAGTTCCATTATAAAATTGATAGAAAGTCAAAATCTACATGAATAAAGATGCATATTATGTTACTTGTTATAATTCTTAGAAATCAACCCCGTCGGTATACGCATACCAAAAATCATCGGTGATAAGTTGTTCTACACTTACCAGAGATTATGAGTCAACATACAAAGTGACTAAGTTGCCAATATTACTCGACACCCATCGGTAAGAAAGGGAAAGTTAAAAGTTGTCACTGTAGAATACTGATATCTATCAGTACAAGCAACATTGTTAACAACTATCCTGGGAAACTCAACTTCACCGATGATGTTTTGTAAATCTGCCTGACGAAACCCATCTTCATATCCCAATGAGTCATTGAGCATTTATTACAAAGACTTAGGGAAAAAAGTCTATAAATAGTTGACGGGACAACTTCATTTTTCACCCATGATTTTAAGAGAAAGAAGAGCAAAAGATAGAGCGATTTATGAGTAGAAAGCAGAGCATCCTCAGATCAATGTAAGCACATAGAAAATAGATCTTTCACCACCATTGTGAATTGAAGTAATTATCAAAGGCACCGAAAGATCTCTGTCGTCATTTTTCAAGAAAGCCCTAAATTTGCAGAATACCCTAAAACTTGAAAAATGATGGAAACCACCTCAAGAAATGCTAAAATCAAGAATGATAAGAGGAATGTGGTTAAGCTAATCAAGAATAGTACATGTGTAGAGCCCAAGAATAAGATCTACCCAAAAATTGCATCAAAACCCAATGAAACTAGCGCATTTTCAAAAATCCCACCTAGGGTTTTGCTCATAGAAGACGTTAGGTCCTATATTCACTGCAAAATCGCATAGATAGGTGATCTTGAAATGGATGAAGCTTTTAAGAATGTTTGTGGTGCCAAATATATTTTTTCTCCAAATGCTTGCATCTGTGGGGTAGTGAATTGTGACTTTGTCTGATTTGTGCTTCATGGGTTTGTTCTAAATCTCCCCATCATTCAATTCGCAAGGAAGAGTTTACAGTGGTTTATGTCCGTAGGATTTCATTTTCAGTCATTTGTTTTATTCTCTTGTTACTCTATTCTCTATTACATTTTTCTTTCAATTCTTAAACCATATATTCTTGGAAAAATTACAAAATTGCATTTTATTTACAAAACCCATATATGTTAAAATGGAAAATACCAAAAAGAACTAAAATGTTTTGCAGTTTGATGTCTTGAACTAACCAGCAAAGGCAACCTCATAAAAATTCACATTTATCTTCAACTGAGTAACCAAGCAGGTTGGGACCCAATCCCAGAGAACCTTGGGAATAACTCCTTTATTCTTTGAAGAGAGTAAATTGAGCCTCGAGATCTTAGCAAGTTGGCTTGTGTCAAAAACATGCTCAACAAAATTGGCGCTAGAAGGAGGGACCCAAGACTAAAATTTTTTATAACATTGGATATTTCTCGCTAGAGAGATTCGAGCGAGTGCTTAGATCATCTCCAAAAAGAGGCGAGTTCCTTGAACTCACCCACCATCGTAGAGCTCGCAGTGACAAAGGGAAGACCAAATAAAAATCCTCTCACCACCTTACTAAGTCTCAAAATTCTCTTGGAAAACAGTCACATATCACTGCCCCAACTATCATGGCAACAGTAAACCAAAATCAGAACATGCAAAATTAGAATTTGCAACAACCTCGTCTGATGGCCTTTTTTGCCAACGCAACAAGCTCATCTTTAAATTTTTTTGGGTAGCTCCATGAGTTACCCAAAATTCCAGAGAAGTTTTGCACATGATTCATATATGGTGAATAAAGACCAATAGAAGAACACATCCACGCCTTAAAAGAAATTTGTAACCATAAAGAGATTGCCCACCAAGACATTTTTTTCCGTCTATTCCCATACACTTTGGGAGAGTTTGCATACAATTGGTACCTAAACTTGCCACAAGGGTCTATCTCTGCATGAAACAAATTTGAAACCAAATTCCTCAATTAGTTCAAGTTGTATGTGGACCCTGCTATGACACATCACCAGTTCATTACAATGAAGAAAAATCAGAAGGCGCCCATCGCTATGTTTAACCTTCATTTTCACAAAATGCATCAAAAGATGGAAGCACCTTACACCATACCATATGAAGCTGTTATACAAGTGTACCTCAAAGATTTGGACCCTTTCACCTCAACCTTTCTAAGAAGGCTTCCCTCGACAGATAGAGATATGATGGAAAAGGTGTACAATGAAGCTGTCATATTTACCCAGCAAATGGACCTGCAAGAAGGAAGCTATGCAGCAGTACCTACCATGGGTAACCTTTCTATCCCACATCCATTTGCAGCAAGTAATCAAGTTTCAGCCACTCATGCACCTATGTTGAATCCCATTCCATCGCAACCAATCACAGCCATACCCCCATCTATTACTTATCTAGGTTACGAGGCTCATAAAACAACATTTGTAGAGCAGAGAATCATACCCCAAGAAGAGCCTGATACTCTCGTGGCCTCTGAGCTAGACGCCGTGAAGAAGACCTTATTACAACTCACCAAAAAAATCACCCAGATGAAGTTAAATCCATCTAAAAACTAAGGTGGATATCAATGAACACTTTTTGGTCCAAGTACGTATCCTCAGAATCCAAGCTGAAATTTCAACACGTACAACAACAACACGCAGGAGAAAACATTTGGGAAGAAAAGGCCAAATAGGTCATGGAACACCAGACCCAATAATGACAACATCCTCACAGACAATGCTAACACCTATGATGCATCAGAGGCTAATTTTTTCAGGACTCCAAATCCCCGCCAAGGTAATGATGGGTACGGAAACAACCCCCATGATCACTACAGCCAGAATCCAAAGGAGCACCAGGTGCAATTTAATGCCATGATGTTTGAGTCCTATGAGTCTAGAAAATGGGATGGCTTGAATGCCTTTGTGGGAGAAGAGGATTTCATGTTCCCCTTTCAAAGAGAAAATGAACCTAAGTACTCTGAAGTACATGCCTTCCAAAATGATCAACAAAACTTGTACAACCTTCAGAGTAGAAAGGAACCTCTCACTGATATCATACCTCTAGCCAAAAAACTGACCCCACCGGATCCCTAGGCTAGTAACAACCCCATGCCTCCTAAAGGTCCTAATACTCCCACACCCCCTACATCAAGCACATACGCTAGCTACAGAGGTGCGGCATGGTCAAATGAAAAGTATAGCGCAGTCGATGAACTAAAGAAAACTAAAGCGAACATATCCATGTTCGAATTGCTGCAAGATTGCCAATCCCAGAAGGAGGCCCTTCTGAAATATCTAGATCATTCAAATCCCAATCCATTAATGAATAGTATGAGGACACCTATGTCCAATGTACACACATCTGAGGCTTTCCCCGCCATGTAAAGAGATAGGATGGAGGTATCTCCATTCTTACTTATTTTACGAGTGTTTGGAAAGAACCTACACAATTGCTTGATTGATTCAGGAGCTTCTTGCAATGTCATGCCCCTGTCAATCTAGCAAAAGTTGGGAATGACACCCCAAGTATCAAACCGAGTGGTCATACAACTAGATAAGATTGAGGTCAAAGTGATTGGTGTGCTCAAAGATGTCCATATCCAGCTGGTAGAAGATCCTAGGATACAAGAACACATAGACGTGCATATAGTAGACATACCCGAGACTTATGGGATACTGTTAAGTCGAGAATGGACCAAGTGCCTAAGAGGATGGCTCTCCATGGATTTCACCCAGCTATGGCTACCATGGAGAGGTTTGAACAACCAAATCAAGATAGATGCGGAGCCTAAACTGAAAAGGATGATCATTGACTACAATGCCCCGAATGAAGTCCTATTCACCCAGACAGATTTGGGCCCTTATCGGATGGAATACATCCTCATGTTCCAAATCCAAGAAGGCAAAGAGTCAGACCACATTCCTATCCAAGGTCTCCTTGAGTTAAATATTGGTGATGACATCTTCCAAAGTTTCATCAACAACACGATAGCCAGTTTACGACATCTAGGACAAGACACAGACCCTAATATTTTGCTACTACTAGGGTACTACCAACTACACCGGACTAGCCATTCTGAGTTCACATGCCCTAGTTCCTAGGACGTAGTATCATGGGTATTGAATCAGATTGCCCTATCGATTAAGCCATCAAAAACTCTGATAATAAAAGAGGATATCCTCGAGATTGAAGACAAGAGTAACACCTGGACAGAGAGAGTCAGCCCAATCAATATAATCACTCCAAGACAAGATCAGGATGGTGGGTCAGACTCTGATGACATAAGTCCTACCTTGAATGTACTCAATGAATGGAGTACCTTAGATTATGGGGCGTGTCCCCCTTACAAAGGAATGAAAGAAGACATAGGCGGTGAAGGTGCTAAATCCCTCAAACCCAAACATACCCAAAATTCAGGAGAGTTAACTTCTTCTGACAGTGATGGGAGGGAAAGGAAAAAACTCAAGATCAAGGACCTTCCTAGAAAGAATCCCTCCAAGTCAAGCTCCACTAAGCAATCCTAGATATGGAAACTACACTTCAATGAATCCAAGTGTAAATAGGGAGCAGGTGCGAGAATTGAACTGGTAAACCAAAGAGGTAAGTCTTTCTATGCCGCTTATAGGTTACAATTTCTATGCACTAACAATATTGCAGAGTATGAAGCACTGGTTCAGGGGCTCCTCTTAGCCCATGAAAATGGGATAAAGATACTAATGGTGGAAGGGGAATCACAATTTGTCATCAAGAAAATCTGTAGTCAATATACTTGCAACAATAAAAGGCTCTTAACTTACCAAAATAGAGCATGGGACCTAATCAATGACTTTGAAGCTTTCAACATCAAAACCATCCCAAGGAGAAAAATGTTGTTGCCAACACCCTAGCTATATCAGCCAGTTCATTGCATCCAATAGAGAAATCCAAGCTAAATAAATTCTCAGTTGAACTCGTCACAGCCCCAGCCGTTCCAGACAATTTCACTAATTTTCAAGTCTTCCAAGATTATCAACACATCTTGGAGTTCATCATGTGTACCAGTGTGTTTGAGAAATAGACAATAGATGAGGTGAAGGAAGGTGAGAAGAAATTAAACATGAAGATCCTGATGATCAAGGCATCATAAATCTGAGGACCAACGCCATACCCAAAGGAATGGTAGAACTAGAAAGGATTTTTGACAGTGAAAAAACTGCAGTAAGGAGGCGCCCAGACATACCCCGATGGTAAAGAATGTGACACATACAACCTTGGCATGAAAGAAGAACCAAGAGAGGTCCACATAGAGAAGGTGGGAACTAAAGAAGAAAATGAGAGAATGGTCCAGCTCCTCATGGAATACCAAGATGTCATATCCTAGAACTATGAGGAATTGAAGACATATGACACCTCGGTCATACACTAGTAAATTTCACCCTATTTTTTGATGAGAAATAGTCAAATTTTCTACATGAATTGGTCGAATAGGTGACCAAAACTGTCATCACTCTTTTTGCGTCGATTAAGTGACAATATAACATATATTTAAAATTTTGACCGTACCAGTGGTGAAATTATCCAATGACTCAGTCCCTTGGTACTGGAAGAATAAGCCATCAAATGCATAGCATTCACATCAAATATACTTATGTCAAGGTCAAAATTGAGACCATTGGCTAGTAGAAATATCCACCAACGTTTGTCAAAATGGCCGTCAAATGCATAGCGTTCTCGTCAAACTCACTAATGTAAAGGTCAAAATTGAGACCATTAGCCAGTAGAAATATCCACCAACATTCGTCAAAATAGCTGTCAAATGCATAGCATTCTCATTGAACTCACTATTATAAAGGTCAAAAATGATACCATTGGTTAGTAGAGATATCCACCAAAGTTCGTCAAAATCTTCATTGAATGCATAGCATTCTCGTCGAACATACTAATGTGTCTGGGTTGAAAAATTGACCAATACTAACTTTTGGTTAAAAAAAATGCGACTAGAAATGTGACATTTAGAAGATTGCATTGCTGACGATTTGAATTTGGCAAGTTTGGGAGGAAGGCCTTGAAGACTAGGAATCCTGGGCACATGATGGGGAGCTTGACTTAGATGCATTTTCTCAAAAGAAGGGTCCCATGGATGAGTAGGAACCACCTCTTGAGGTGTCGATGCCATTATTGCCTTTCTAAAAGGAGTGGCTAGCTTGGAGTCTAAAGTAAGAATAATATAAATTCAAAGGTGGCATGCTTGCTGTAGATGAAATGGGAATGCAAAAAACAATTCAGGCAATATCCCTTTTTCTATGTAATTGTGACCTGCGACTGAAGGCACCTCTTACTGCGAACTCATCTAAGGTGTCAAACATTGAAGTGGGGTCCAGCAACAAATCTAAGGTTTTGCCTCAGATTAAAACCACACTTGTTGTTTGTCCAATGGTAGCAGTTATCCAATGGAGAAATGAGATTACATATTTAGTAAATTTTAGCCATATTTTCGACGATGATTTGTATATATGGCTACACAACTAGATATATATGGCTCAGCTCTATTTCCTCACTTCTCCTTGCCTCAGCTCTATTTCCCGCACTTGTATATATGGCTACACAACTAGATGCATGATATACAATTCATAGTTTATTACATACATGATCGTAAGATAAGCTACATCAATAACTTAGCTAAAACAATCATAAGGTATTTAAAACTAGTATCGTAAAGAGATGCAAAATATGTAAAATATTGGTAATGGGTGGTGTTAGCTATTTTTCCCTGACCTTGTCAAAGAAAAGGCTAATTAACGAGGATAAAACAAATCCTCCTACACTTCAAGCTCAAAGGCTCAGGCGGGTGTACCTGTTGGATTCACTTCTTTCAGTGAATCAGGGGATGGATTCCTGCCCATCACACTTGATATAATAATCATTCACAGCTCT
>MU224564.1:3997443-4015609 GCA_018584345.1 Thuja plicata | reverse complement strand
CATGATTTAAAAAGATGCCAAAACAATGTGGATAAGAAATGTTTAAAGAAAGTTCTTCTTCAATTCTTATCCACTGTCACAGTGGTATAAAGTGATAAAAAATAATGATTCATATGGTTTATGAAAACATGGTCAGATTAAAAGATGTAAATCTTACCCACTGATATGATAGTCAGCTACAGGGCCATAGTGTATGTAACAAGAGGTGTCATATTGTCTTTCAAAGAGATGGATATGCATGGAACATATCCGGTTATTATATTGCTTCAACATTTCTTTGTTTCATTCACCGCATAGACCAACTAGGGCATCGACCAAGAAGCAACTTTAACACTCTGCATGGTTCTGAGTGTTTGGTATATGCACAAACATTACCCTAACTTGTCTTTCAACCCATGACATTGGAAATCTCATGGAGAAATTACAAGTTAGGGCCAAACTTCATATCAAAGCCGAGGATAATGGGTTTTGAATCCTGGTCTAATAGAGTCCAAGTAAATTTAAAACAAAACTAGATAAACAAAATCAAATGGATTTAATCATGTGACAACAACAGTCAAAGGTATTTGTTTATTCCACACCGACTGTGTAAGATGAAGACCAGTTAATTAAATGGCAGCTAACTGTGAATGCATCAAAGGGATTTAAAATGAGATGTTAATGCTTCTACTGGTTTCGTAACACACAACATACAGACTGTTCAACCACATACTCGATGCTGTAGATACATAATGAATCTTACAACCACATATGCCAAATAGATTAATAGGGTTATTAAATCCCTCTGTTCATTAACGTGCCGATAACATAAAAAGATGGAATATGCTATTAACCTCGAGTGCTAGATATGCTACTAGCATAGGGTTTGGCTCTTCACGATCTAGAATAAGATTTGTTCCTATATCCCTTGGTGTGTAGCTTAGAAGATGGAAATCCTTCACGCGCTGCAACACTTCATTTGCCCTAAAAAATGAAATGAGAATTGAAATATTTTTTTTAAAGTTATATGCTTGTGTTAGTCGATATTTCTACCAAAATAGTATTGGTCGAAATATCGACTAACACAGGCATGGATTAAAAAAAAAACAATTTTTTCCTTCTATAATCTGACCAACCTAAACCTTTTTAATTAATGGTTGATAATTTTGGTAGAAAAATGAGGTCAAATGTACTAGTGATAGTACACAACATCCCTCTAAAGCCAGATTCCAAGCCTTTTAGGAAATGACAGAGACCAGTGAACCCTACCATGGAGCCCTTGATCCAAAAGGAAGTCTAGAAGTTGCTTTATGCTAGAATCATCTTTCGGATTCGACATTCTACTTGGGTTGCAAACCTAGTACCCATGAGAAAGAAAAATGGAGAGATCAAACTATGCGCAGACTTTCGAAACCTCAACAAATTCTCTCAAAAGGATAATTATCCACTCCCATCTCTCAAAAAAGTGCTCCAAAAGGTTCATAGGTCTCAAATGATGTCATTTCTAGATGGTTACTCAGGTTACAACCAGGTGATGGTGCAAGAAGAAGATAGGCTGAAAATGCCATTCACAACCAAATGCAGAACCTTCGCCTACTGACAGATGCCTTTCAGATTGATTAATTCTGGGGCCACTTTTGAGAGGGAAATGGATATAGCTTTCAAAGGACTAGTTTGGAGGTGTATTATCATCTATATGGATGATCTTACAGTTTTCTCAAAGAAGAGAGTTGACCACATAAATGATCTTAGAAAATGCCTTCAAAGGTGCATGGAATTTAGGATTTCCTTGAATCCCAAGAAATGCATGTTTGGAGTAACTAAAGGAAAGCTCTTGGGACACATCATCTCCAATTGGGGAATAGCCATAGACCCCAAAAGGGTAGAGGCTATTCTAAAGTTGATACTGCCACATAGCCGCAAAGAACTGAAATCTTTCTTCGGGAAGATGAACTTCATAAGGAAGTTCATAGTGGTTTCGCAGAGAAAGTAAAACTGTTAAATGACATGCTCAAGAAAGACATCAAGATTGAATGGACTCTCCTTGCCAAGAAGTATTTTGAGGAGATAAAAAATTCCATCGCCATGGCACTGGTTCTTGTCAGCCCTGACTACACCATTCCCTTCAAAGTTTACTCTTTTGCATCCAAACATTCATGCACAGGTTTCCTCACACAAAAGAAGAACAATGAAGATGAAATACCCATAAATTTCATGAGTTTCCCTTTCAAAGATGTTGAGATCAGGTACCCCAACTTGGACAAACAACCATTCATTCTCGTTAGGGTGGTAAAAACATTTTGACACTGTATCTTGAGGAGTAAAGTCATTGGGATAGTTCCCGACACAACCATGAAGTCTTTTTTGATCAAGAATGAGCTAGGAGAGCGAAGAGGAAAATGGATGGAAATCCTCCAAGAGTTTGACCTAGAAATCCAACCTATGAAGCTAGTGAGGGGCCAAGGCCTGACGAGGTTGATCTTTAAGGTTGAAGAAGGATTGGTTTGCCAAACCTACACTGATCAAGGTGTGATCACTGATGTATGGTATCATGACATAGTGTACTATTTGTTGCAAAATCATTTCCCAGAGGAGATGAATGGTTCCCAGAGAAGAGCTTTGTGAATCAAAAGAAGATCCTACAAGTTGAAGGATGGACAACTATATAAACACAATTACGAGGGTCTATACCTAAGGTACTTGGACAGACTCAAGGCAAAAAAAATCCTAGAATATTTCCATGACAAGTATGGAATGGGACATGGATTTGCTGAGGCAACTTCTCACCAAATCTTAAGGGCAGGATATTTCTGGCCTAAAATATTCAAAGACACCAGTGAACATGTGAGGTCTTGCCACACTTGCCAAACCAGCGCAAATCAAGAGATAAATCCCACAATTCCCTTACAACTAGTATACAAGGTGCACCCATTTTCCCAATGGGGCTTAGATTTGGTTGGAGTGATTAACCCCCCTTCGTTCGCAGGACACAAGTTCATTTTGACAGCTATCGATTATTGCACACACTAGATGGAGGCTCAAGCACTAAAGAATTGTACTACAGAGGTCGTGACCAGATTCTTGAAGGAGTGCATCATAACTAGGTTTTGAATTCCATTCTATTTAGTATGTGACAATGCTCACTCTTTCTCTTTTGCCTAGCTCACACAATGGGCCTTTGAAAACTAGGTAATCCTCAAATTCTCTTCAAACTACTATCCACAAGGCAACATCGTAGCAGAGTCTACAAACAAGAACTTAACGATAGTGATCAAACACCTCCTAGATGACAACCCCAGGGATTGGCACACACAATTAAAAATGCCTTGTGGATTGATCGCGTAAGGATCAAGAGTGACTTGGGGACATCCCCATACCATTTAGTCTATGGGTTTCAACCGGTTTTCACTACGAACTTAAAAATCCCCATTATGAGATTGATGGACCAATATGTGGGAGGGGAATATCGAGTGCAAGTCAGGCTCATGAATCTTCTTAATCAAGAGGAGAAATGAATATTGGCCCTTGAACATGTATCAAAGCATCAAGCCATAGTGAAGAGGTAGCTTGACAAGAGAGCCACCATTAAATCCTTCAGGATCTCTGACCTTGTCCTCATGTGGGATAAGGTGAAAGAAAAGTCGGGCAGCCACACCAAGTTCTAAAGATTGTGGACAGGCCCTTACCAAATATTAGAGATCCTAGGGAAAACACTTTTAGGATCAACACATTGAATAGAGAATTGACCCCATTTCCAGTCAATGGAAAATTTCTCAAACATTACTTTAGATCCTAAATAGGACTACCTTTAGTCCCTTGTACCATAGTCCTTTTTTCTTTCTTTCTTTCTTTCTTTTCTTTTCTTTTCTTTGTTGTCCTTGCCATCAGTCCTTTCTCCCATTCATGGTTGCCTTTTTTTTTTTTTTTTCGAGGCTCATTTGTTGTTTTGGGTTAGTGTGTTTTGGGTCCATTCCAATGTAGTCTATAAATTAGAGCAAAGGTATTTCTTAGTCAAATTCTCCAAGGGAGCGTGCAATGCAAATAACACTCCAAAAGATGAAGTGGTGACAACTATCATTGACCGACAAGAAGGAGTTCAAAACTTGGTCATCCTAATCACAAAATACACTAAGAGATGACACTCGAGAGTGTTGGTTACTCGAGCATTTGTTAGTTGTGACCAGCTTTAGTGCATGGATTTGGGTACCCACCGATCCCAGAACCCAGGTATGAATGGATGTGAAGGCAATAACAGGAAGAAAGAAATAGCTGGAGAGAGAGAAAAAAGAAGCACATGAAAAGAAAAGTGTCCCAAAGAGGTCACAAGTGTGGGATCCAGGTGGTATAGCCTAATCATCCCTCAGATCAAATCAAAAAAGGGAAAGAGGAAGAAAATTAGTTACTATCATGGACATGAACATAAAGAAGTATGCAAACACCTAGGACTTGATACATTTCAAATGAACATGGAAGAAATAAAATGACTATCCCAAAAAAATAGAACTCTCAAAGTAGGAAAGCTATAGCCTAAGCAGATAGAATGGACTTGGGTGACTATGACAACCACTACCAGGGCTATGAAGGCCCAACCGACAGTAGAGAAAGGTTATACTTGGGATTTGGGGGAAAATTTTTTGGGGCTATAAACGCCTGACTGGTAGAAAATCTCTTTCTAGGAAACCCTGGTCCACTTGGCGAAGATTGGGAGCAGCTAGCAAACGTTCTGGTTACCACAATCAAAAGTTAAGAAATAATTTCACATGAACACACACTGGGAAACTGGTGGAAAAGCCCCGCATTGGAATTCAGTGAAAGATGGTCAGCACCAGCACCTCTTGGTTTTGTACTGTTGCAAAGCTATAGCCCGGAAGAGTACTGATGATGAAGAAATACCTTTGTAATTCCTCCTTTTGTCAAGGCTATTTTTTGTGGGACTACAACACACACCCGATTTTTAGTCCTCTAACCATGGGGACCCACCTTTTTTTTTGGTCCTTTTGGGCTTCTCACTTCTGCCCCTTTCCCAGTCCCCAGGAGGTCAGTCCCATTGAAGGGTTGTCGGTTCATTAACAAAGAGAGAAGACATTTTTTTTGGCCTTTCAAAGGACCCAAGTCTCCAAAATACTGAGATGGATGAAAGGCTGAAAACCCAAACTTTCAGTGTTTCAGCCTCCGAAAACACTGAAAGGATGGAGATTTTTACCTCTAAATTTTTGGTGTTTCAGAGGCTGAAAGGTCTGAAAACACTGACTCCACCCACGGTTTATAAAGTGGAAAAAGGGCCTGCATTCATTCACTTTCTTTTCTTTTCATTTTGAGAGCTCGTGACTTTGGAGATTTTTCCCTCACCCCTTGTGATTGATCAACCCTCGCCTTCAAGCTTTGCCACATCGTCCTCTTCCACTCCACGCTCAGTTGAGGTAGGTTCTTGCCTCATGCTTCACTTTTTTCTTTCCTCTCTTGGGTTTATGTTAGGTTTTCTTAGTACTTGTCCATCCCATTTTGTGCTCACCTCCACACCTCAGGGTCTCCTAGGGCCTTGTGCGCGCCTTCAAACTCGACAGGGAGTCCCTCCTTGTCTGGTCGAGTTGGGTCTTTCCCATTTTTTTAGGTTAAGGTTTTTGTGTTTTCTGGTTGTGGCCCTTGCCATAGGTTTTTGGCCCCTAAAAGGCCAAAAACCAATGTTTTATTCTATTGCCCAATTATCCATCAGAGATCCAGCCTTTTAGAGGTCCGAAAGGTCTGAAAGTCTGACAATTTTGAATCACTGAAAGTGTTGGATTTTGGACTAATTAAAGAGTTGTTTACCTCTGTCTTCTTAGATTAATCAACTTTCTTTTAGTTTTTTCTTCAATAAGATACTGATACTTGCATTCTCCTTGCAGGGATGCCTGAACAAAAGATAACATCTCCAATGAAATACCAATACAAGGGGAATCCCCTAGCTTCAAAGGTCAGGAACAAACACGTGGAAATCACCAATACTAACATCGGGAATGTAGACTGAGATCAGTAACTGGTGTAATGCTCCCAGCCAGCAAGGAGATTTGAGGACTTTAATGCACTAGTCCTATCTGGCCTGGTGAACGCAGCAGCTCACCCTTTACCCGTCTCATCATCAGAGCTGATTATACCTTGGCCAACCATTACAACTCAGATGAGAGAGTAGTCCAAAACATGGAGGGGCAGGTAGTACTATATATAAATCTAGATATCATAGAGGAGGTCTTCCACCTCCATAAAGGAATTGACGAGTTCTACAACTTTTACATTGGAAAGGGGCTCTAGTGGTTCAACAACAAAGAGAAGGAATCCTATGAAATTGTAAACAATGACTACCTCAAGCAGCCTCTCCCAAAGAACATGTTGGATAAGATAAACCTCCGATGAGAATACTTAAAAGATGATATCCAGGCGGTTGTAACATTAATAAGTTGAGTTTATGGACTTATTCAATCCATCCAACTTGAATCCTAGATGATCTTACTAATTGAAAGGATTAGGGGCCGTAAAGCAAGGTTCAACTGGGGTTCTATCATCGGTGATAGATTGGATGAGTAATTGGTGGCGGTAAACCATAACCCCAAGTTCTACATGAGCACATATATGGTATACCTATTGGAAGCATAGGGAAACTACCCAGGTCTTACCAAGAGGGGAATCATAAATGACTGAAATGCTTGGCCGCACATTGTGTACCCTCAGTTAACAAAGATAACAAATATGCCAAAGGATTTCCCTAATTATAGGATAGTCAATGATGCTTTCATATTTGCATTCATCCGATCCATTGAGGGTGACTTTTCAAAAAGGATGTTAGAAGAGGCAGTTGCCAAGGTAAAGGCCATCAGGGCCTATTATATACAATTTAAAACATTTACTTACATTTGGGTAGCAGGATTAACTTTAAAACCAATGAAGCCACCCAGGTATCCTTCCGACTAGATAATCATCTTGGAGATGGCCAGGCAGCTTGCAAATGCTTATGAGCATATAAAACATAAGAAGAAGCATTGAATATACCCTACAAGATATGAAGGTTTGCAAATCATTGGCCTTGGAATGTGATGACTGCCCTCTGTAGCTTTACAAGATAGTGTGGGCTCGCTTCGACCCTATAGGCATATACAACCATATTATTGGTAAGTTCTACAATCATGAACCAAGCTTAGAAGACTACTGGATGAACTGTATAGATGACCATGAGGTCAAAATCTGGGATTATTGTAGAATGCCTCTTTCCCTAGAAATGGAAGTCTTGAAGACACCAATTCCCCAAAAGGTTTGGGAGTATGATTCAGACGAGGTCCTGGAAGCCATTTATACAAACGACAAGATATATGATAGGCCTATCATGAACGTGAAGATTGATAAGGATGAAAATGATGATATTGATTTTCGGGTGAGGCATGTGATGAGAACAACAGAGCAATGGATGGCCCTACAAAATGAGCCTGATACCTCTTAAAACATTGATGGAGCCACCCAAGAAAGTAGATAAGCAGCGAGGGAAGAAATATACCATCCCCAAGTATAAAAAGACACCACCTCAAAAGCTAGGGATGGTATACTGTCATGAACAACAAGTGGAATATGGTTCCAACCCAAGACATAAGAGGACAAGGATGATATGGTAGACAGATCCTCTAGTAGAGGTATCGCAGGCCCCATCAAGTGAAGGTCCATCCACCTCTAGCCAATCTCCTCTGACCACTGAAAAAGGGGAAGAAGACATATAAGAGGAAAAGAACTTCAGTCTCTCCATGACTAGAAACTATGCAAGAAGATCTAGAAGGTAAAGAAAAGGAAGAAGAGGCACAAATAGTCAGAAGGACTAGGTCATAGAGAAGGAAAGAGAAAGAAACTACTAGGAAACATTAGGAGGACCCAAAAGAACAGGATAATCCTTTGGATGCCTTAGGGCCAAACGAGTTTCAAATATATGATTTTGAAGGTCTAGAGGGATTTTCAGATCAAGGGAAAGATATGAAAGGATATGATATGGGAGCCCCATCCCTCTTTCAACCCCAAGTGAAACTCACTCCACCTCCGACCTAGTTCACATATTCCTCAGTGAATGTGTCCACTACAGAGATAAGCTCCAATTCATCCCAAGGGCCTGAGACCCAGGATATGGGGGTAGCACAGAATATAGTGATAGACAAGGTGGTAGAAGAGAGTTCTGTTTCTACTCCACCACCTCACAACCCTACTCCACCAAATTTTTAGCTGCCTCCAATTCCTACTCTACCGTGCCATTGTTCCCAGTTCTAACACCAAATCCACCCCCTTCTACTTCTACTTCCCCATCTCCCGTCCTAATCCCAAATCCAACACCTACTCCACCGCCATCATTCCCTTTGCCTTGCTCCACCCTGACCCCCTAGAGGGCAGTAAGTACGGAAGAGGTATTACCCTTCTAGACCACACTGGAGGCCATGACTGGTCTTAATTCAGAAATACTGATCAATTCAGAAGAGGATGAAGGCCAAGACAAAGAAGAGGAAGGTAGAACAACGAAAGAAGATAAGGCAGAAGAAGAAAAGGGAGAAGAATAAATACAATGGGAAGGGATGAATGTAGGAGGAGATGAACAAGGAAAGGCACAAGAGAAAGAGGCAGAGGGAGGAGTAACCTCAGGGTCTCAAAAATTAGCACCTATACTCCTTGTTTCCCCATATGAGCCAGTGACTGCATCTGGTAAACCTACTTGGTTTACCAAATAAATCCAGCTTAAGAGAAGGACTTATACCGATGAGGTAGAAGGGGAAGAAATGAGTATGGCATCTGTACGACAAGCCTTCCATGGAAATTAGTGTGCCTGCAAGGACAATATCTTATGTCACGCAAGACACTAGAGGTCACGGAAAGGCATCGATAGAAATTCCTCCCATGAGCACTTCTCAAACATCAGCCACGTCGGAAGACTACACATTCAAGGAGGTGGACTTGGGTGAACCCACTAGAGAAGGGAGCAAGACACTAGCAGCCTTAGGGCTCAAGCACTCTCTAGGGTTCATGAGTAAAGATGAAGAAACCATTAAATCATTGACAGAGCAGAACGAGGCATTGAAAAGGTACATTCACAAGATGGTAGGTCCCATTGACCCAAACTGCCCAGAGGATTCATTACAGGCCATGCTAGACAAAAGGGCTACACCAGATTTGCCGGCAGGATTAACCCCTTCTTTCATCCAAGCAAGTGCAGATTGGAGGAATGATTTCGAACAATTTGGAGAGAAAGTCTAAAATATCAGAAAAATTACAAAATTGTATTTTATTTACAACACCCATATATGCTAAAATGGAAATTACCAAAAAGAACTAAAGTCTTTTGCAGTTTGATGTCTTGAACGAACCAGCAAAGGCCTCCTCATGAACATTCACATTTATCTTCAGCTGAGTAACCAAGCAGGTTGTGACCCGACCCCGGAGAACCTTGGGAATAACTCCATTATTCTTTCAAGAGAGGAAATCGAGCCTCAAGATCCTAGCAAGTTGGCTTGTGTCAAAACATCGCTCAATAGGATGGAAAGGTATGTGGAAATTTTTTTAAGCCTATCAGAGATGCTACTAATAATATAGCTGAATTGGAGGCTTTAGTGGAAAGGCTTCTACTCTGCAAAAACCTAATTATCAAAGATTTAGAGATAGAGGGAGACTCAAAGATTATAATAATTACATTAAGAACATGAAATACTCCTAATTGTAGATTGAAAACAAGATTGGAAAGATCTGTGGGAATGCTTAAAAACTTTAGTCAAACAAAAATTAACCATATAAATAGAGAAGAACACAAAATAGCTCATGAACTTGCAAAAAAAGGAGTAGATGGTCAAAATATAGAATTAATAGAAGATATGTATACTTTAAATTTAAAAGAAACAACAAATATTATTTTTAATTAGTTGAATAAACAAGTATTAAATTAATTTAAGTGTTGATAAAACTCTATACTTATATTAAGTATCTTATCCTTTTAAGATAGATAAAGGAATAACATATATATTTATATCATCTTTATAGTACTCTTTAGTAGCTTTATATTGTATTCTTCTTCCTTTCAAGTATCTAATTTTATTATATCAAAACTTTGACTTAATACCAGTACATGTAAATTTACTAATAATTATTCTTAATTCTAACGAACAATTTATATCTAACTAATCCTCAAGAAACCATTAATATGACAAAGGGAGTCATACAACGAAAGAATAATAAGGGTAATCAGACTGCAAAGAAGGTGATTCTTACCTCTTCCGCCCACTAAGCCTAATAATGCCTATTATCACATGCATATGTCTAATCCCTTGTGACTATTAACTTAGTTTTTTTTATTATATTTAATCTGATCTATGAATGAATTTATCCCTTAACACCTATTTTTCTCCACTCCTATCATCATTTTTTTTTCATTTTTTGCACATAATTATAGTTATCTCACCCTATTTAAGGCCTCTTTGTGCTCTCCTTCTCATCATTACCCCTCACCCACGTTCTTATGATTTGGTTTTATTCCTGAACCTTTCTTATAATTTGATTATTTAGCCTTCTTCGACCACCTTTGATTTCCATCCTCCTCTTGATTGCCTCTTAAGTAACCTAGTTTCAATCCTCTGAGTTCTCTGCCTTTCATTGATGCACCATGGAAACTAAAATTCATGGTTTCCATGTATTTGAAGAGAGACAAATGACCTTCGGGAGTTAGATCAAACTAGAATGGTGGAACAAACTTCTCAAACATTTAAATGACATGGCTAGAGATTTAGTGGAACTGATAATGGGTAAGAAGTATTTTAATTATGAATACACCTTTATAATGAATAGGGATATAGTCAGAGTTTTCATCTCATGTATGATTTGGGCGAAAATACCAAAAAATGATATCATAACCCTCTGCAATAAGGTATTTGTGGCTGAAGTCTTGGGTGGGCTCGGAAAATTATTCTATAGTATTGACAATAAGAATACCATTCCCTTTCCAGAGTATTATATGGTTGAAAAGACTGGTAGTTTGGAAAATGTGAAATACATTGCAAGGAGGTCGATCCTTGTCTTCAAAGATAAGGATATATTTGACAATATCTGGGATATAATCTAGCACAACCTCCACTTTCTTCTAAGGTGGATACAATTCATCCCCTTCAATGACGTTGTGCATGGCTCTATGACTATCTTAGAGTGGAGCATTATGATGTCCTTGTCTCTTATACAAACATTTACCTTGATCGTGTGCACTTAATTCCTCCTAGAATCATGAAGAATAGCTGGGGTAAGCAGTACAAAAATGATTTTAAAGGAAAAGCACTTTTTTCTAGTCTGGAAGATGATGAAGATAGCTCGAAGCATGAGATTATCATTATTCAAAATAGGTAATCCCCGTACAAACCTGGGAGGGATCATATTTTTATCAATACTATACATATAGTTCTAGCCTATAGTATAAAACCTTCTGTAGTTTATTATTGAATCTTTTTAATAGTTTCCTTATAGATAGGAATAATATCGGTTCCTTTTTGTCATATAAATCGTAAGGGTTGTTTAATAAATTAGAACAATGTGGTCTTTGTTTATTACATACATATCAAAGTAGCAGATGATACAGTATAAAGTTTTTGTAACTATTATTATAGCTTATAAACATATATACATTATATAATTTGGTATCCTCTATGTTCAGATTATGGTTTTTTGTTATCTTTGAAACTGTGATTTCCTAATTTCTTAGGTTATATATGTAGTTTTTTGGAGGTTTCAAAGAATAGAATCAATGCACTATGACCCCACTCGGGAATATGAATTAATGAATCCATATGATAGATTTAGACATGATTACAGATTCACCACTTTGTCACAGACATTGGGATAAATTAGCATGCTAGTATGAATTTCTATTAAGAGGTAGGTTTTGGGATGGAAAGATGGATTTCAGACCTATATTCTATAAATGAGTTGAATTTTTACGCTAATTAGATTAGATTTCAATGTCTGAGATAATGGTTTTTGTAAAATGATGTGTAAAGGAGGTGTATATATACATTTGTATTCATGTGTACTTGGATGGAAAGGAAATAGATTATAGATAAATATTTGAGACATATGTAGATACTATGTATGAATTATAATGTATGTATGCACTCTTGTTGATACAACATAGCGCTGTAGATGAAGTGAAAATAGGTTCTTACAACGATAAGGCATTCTGTTTATCATTTTTAATCAATCCTATTTATACTAACAAAGGTGGATTTATTCTATCATGCATTTAATTTTTCAAGCTATTTCTATTATGCTATTGCCATTATCTCGATTTATCCAAATTTGGACTGGAACTCTAATATGAGACTTGGGTATATGGTTCTTGTATTTTCCATAGTTGAGAATTGTGGTAGGGCTCCGCTGTTTACTATTGAGTAGTTAATTGAGACAATGGGCAAGACTTCAATCTTTGTCACTGTCTTTTATTTTTCCCAAAAGGTGGTTTGATGGAGGTATTTTATCTTTCTAGTTTCGTACTATGGTTGTTTGTAGCATACTCTGCTCAAGTGCCTAAAGCACCTTTAAACATAAAATGTGGGTATATTCATATAAAAGAATAATAGATGTTCATACATATGAATATTCTCCCTCTTGAGCACACTGTTATAATTAAGCCTTTATATTGTAAGGTGACGGGCATATATATATATATATATATACAAACATATATATATATATACATATATATGTATATGTATACATATGTATATATATATGTATACATATGTATATATATATATGTATATATATACATATATATATTTACATACGTATATATACATATGTATATATACATACATCTATACATACATATATATGTATATATATATATACATATGTATACATATATATATATATATGTGTGTGTGTGTGTGTGTGTGTGTGTGTGTGTGTTATTCCTAAAAATATATATAATCCTCAATATAAGTAACTAGAATAAATAACATGATCAATGGATAGATGACATATAGCTTTTAATGGAAATTTGTTAATACACGATTAATGTAATTTCAACATGTCTTGGAAGAAAGCACTAGTCACAGTTCCTCCAAATATACATATATTTCTATAACCTGATGCGTATGTGTTTATATATTTAAAATTAAATAGTTATATTACAAAGTTTAGGATAGTATGTCTGTATTGATTAACTATTGCTACAGAACTTGGGAATATGTGGCTAGATTCTATGACTATTTTTAATCTAGTTTAAATCCCTTTCTAATATTTAATTTGATCCACCAAGCTTAATTCAAGCATATATATCACTTTGAAAGTTAGCATCGATTTAGGTACCATGGCATTGAAAATTAATGAGAAGTATATAAGCATTAACTATTATGAATAAATACCATGTTTTTTCCACCTTGGACTACTAGCATTTGATCTTAGCTGAAAGAAATTGAAGATCTGCAGGTATTAGATGATTTCACCATTTGGATGGTCTATGAAGATACCAAAGGCAGCAAAGTAGGGAATCAAGATCTGCAAACAAAGTTCAAAGCTTGATATCCTGTATTATTTTTAAAATAAGGGATGCTCATAAAGCTATAACTGAATAATGTAAATATCCATAAAGTAAAAAGCTTGGATACTAAACAGAATAGGATATGCTGAAATAAAATATATTTTGTGAAAGAGGATATCCTCTTATGGTACCCATTCACATGAGTAAAGATAGATTTGTAAACAAATGTTAGAAGGAATTTCAAGTCCTGGGAGAGACTAGAGGTTTTCTTCACTCCGTTCTTTTCTACTAGTGCATGCTCTGAACAAAGTTGTATATTTATTCTATTTTATTAATAAACAGATATATATGGCTACGAACTCTTACCCATAAAAACAAACTTCCTAACAAAACAATACTAGAAAGAAGGGGCTTACATATCTGAAGCTCTTATATCATGCAAGAGTCACCCAATAGACTCAAATTATCAAGAACACCTACATAACAAAAAAACATTTTACAAGAAATTAGAAAGGATGGAACACAAGATTATAAAATGTAATAAGATGTAATAAGATACATAATGTACAAGACGTCTCACTTATATAGGCGAGGTGAAAGATATGTCTACATTGGATTATAACAAGTGTCATAATAACATGACATGAGATACAAAATGAAAATAACCTAAAAGTGACTATTAAATTTATTAAGTATAAATAGGACCTAGATGGGAACTAATCTAGGTAGTATACCTCATTCACACCAACATCCCCTTAAGTGCAACTCAGGGAGAAAAGGAAAAATACAAGAATACAAAGATGAAATTCCTAGAAATAAAGCCTTATAAGGCATCCATGCACAAAAGATATATCTCAAATGGAGTAATGGAGAAAAATAATAAGAAACATCCATCTCCAAAAGAAAAATTGAAACAAAAATCTATAAGTAAAGAAGGAATAAAAATGACCCCATAATGGTAACAACCCTCACAAAAAAATAGCATTGAAAAAAAAACATCCCTCACATATATATACACTCAATAAACCCCTCCCCCACAATAGAGAAAGAGAGACCCTATAGAATCCCCCACAAAGAAGCATTTATTGTTCAATGGTGAATGTTGAAAAGCTTCCAAAATTAGTGGTCCTCTTGGAAAGGAAAATGTTATGATACATACAATATAAACTCCAAGCTCCAAGAAGTTGATGAGGAAAATTATTTCATGGTATATGCCTTTGAAAATTCCTCAAGTGTCCATATTTTAAAATCAATGGATGTCACAATAAAATAAGGTGAAACCAATCCATATATGTTTGAATACTCATGAAGAATATTCTTTGAAGATAAATACTTGATGCGATAAAAGTGTTCTTTAACCAACATCAAAGAGTAAATAGATATCCTCAAGTCTATCCTTTAAATTTGCAAGATGAGACATGAAATAATTTTGTAATACATGTAAATAATTCATGCCATAAATTTTTAACTAAAAACTAGAATGATCCTATTAAACTAAAGTATCAAGATCCATGAAGATATTTATCTCTAGATAAGTAGGAGGTGGAGGAGATAGTATCTTAGCATATACCTCTCAAGGACAACAAGGCTCAAGTTACCAAAATTCTCCAAAAAATATAATCCATAACAGATTCATTAGTGTGAGTATGATTCAAAGGAATTGAAACATTGTTAGGGAAAAATATGAAAAATATTTCACATTAGATGCATGATCAACCTTCCTAACAATAATTATTTATCCGCTCTCAAATTTTGTAATAATTACAGATTCTAGTTGGAATCAAACAACATTTCCTAATATAGAACTATGTGTATAGATATTTTTTGATAGGGATGAAACATAAAGTACATTGTTGGAAGTGAATTATTCCATTTAAATGGATACTTTGCATAAAAAATACAAATATGTATTATTTCCCTTATCAATTTGTGGTCCCGTGAAAGGATAAAATGAGGATAAAATACCTTGTAATGAAGGTGTTGATCAACTAATGGAGATGATGAAGACCGAGTGATAAGAAGTATAAATATTTGTAGAAATGGTTAGATCAATTATTATTTTGTCATTGATGTCAAGAAATTGATTTACTAATTTTTATTAAGTTACTATATCATACAAAGGAGAAGTTAAATGGGTGACAAAAACAAATTAGACAATGATGAAGTAATATTGATATAGTTGTTTGCTACTATATATTTGATGTTATCAAGTCGGTACACTTGATTGATTAAGTAAGAAATTGCAAAGAATTAAGTTATGAATGAAAAGAGTAACTCTACCGAGCTAGAGAGAGTTAGTTGGTATAGAGTTGTGTTATTCAGTTTCAGTTACTGAGTGCCGAGCATCGAGAAATGAACAAAGTTAGTTACTGAGTTGCAAAGAAAGTTACCAAGTACAAGATATTGATTGTAAATGATGAAAAGATCAAATTTAATACAAAGCTATGATGATCTAGATGGAAATAATAATTAAAGAAAGTTTTTTAGAAGATCTATTAGCAATAAAATTCAATAAGAAGATCTAAGGAGAAGATCAAGTGGTTAAACATGATTATGAGGGTTCCAAGAAAAGTTCAAGTTACAAGGTAAAAGTTAAATGGTTTACCGAGTTAAGATTTATGAAGAAGATGATCGAACAACTGAGCGCAAATGATGGAAAACCTAAGAAAGGAGATTAAGAGGCAAAATTTTTCTATATAAATGATGATAAGTTAACATAGTTTATGATGCTGGTGAATTGAATTAAGAAGAAGAAGAAGCTGAAGAACAAATTTACCAAGCAGAACAGAGAAGAAGAAAGAGAAAAATCTACACTCTGAAACATAGACAATTGGAGTATGTGATACCAATATTCATGTGAGCATAAATGATTTGACACAAGCAAAAATTAGTTTCTATATTTATAGATCAAAGTTTCACTGTTCCTTATTAGCATTTGTAACAGAGAAAATCTCTTAACTAAGTGGATTTAACAATCCTATTTGTAAGTCCTAGACGTTGGTGACATTCGAAAAGAGTGTTTAAAGTCCTTTAGCAAGGCCACTCCTAATAGGGTGAAGATCTTAACCGATCTAAGGTAAATCCCTTAACAGGGTCACATCTACCAAATGTGTTTTGTAATCTTTAACATGATATGTTCTTAACCAAGTGTACTTCAGAAAGGTACATTTTTATTGTGAGTCACAATTCCCACAAAGGTTTTTACCAAATTGGGTTTCCATGTTAAATCTGGTGTCAACCAAGTTAAATCTTTGATTACTGAGTTTGAATGATTGATTTTCATATTATGAGATGTATGGTTGTTTAAGTTATCAAGTTATTTGGTGAATCAGTTATTACTATATTCAGTTCTACTGAGTGAATCAGTGAGTTGAGTTTTCACTGTTTAAGTTTGATTTGGTTTGATTCACCCACTCTTAGTGGGACCAACAACTAGTATCATAGATTTGGTTCTCTGAAGTGTTAAGTTTAAAAGGACTTGAGTCAAGATCTAAATATGTATAAGAGGGAAACACCAAAGTTGAATAGGGAACATTTCTCTACATGGAAAAGTAGAATGATATTGCATGTGTCTGGTATAGGAGAATATGGACTTCATTTTCTTGATAATGTATATGTAGCACTGACTACTGCACCTTTGACAATCACTGAGCAAAGACAAAAGAAAGAACACACATAAGTCATGATTGAGATAGCTTCTACACTTAATGACCAGGAATATGATGAACTTGATGGATGCAAAAATTTGAAACAAATGTGGGATACGATTGTTTTAACCTATGGTCAAGATCAACATGTTCAGAAAACAAATGCAGAAAGTCTGCATTTAAGTTTCCATTCCTCATATGAATATTTCACTTTATGCTACTATTGGTAAGCTGGTTGCATTTTAAATTAATTATTTTGATAATAGTTTACCTACTAAATGTAAGATTGAGTTTGCATTTAAGTAATCTTTGAAGATAGGAAGTTCTAAGGACTCTAGACCTAGTGATGAATATTTGGGCAATGCTAGTGAGATATTTTACAACTGTTAGAGTGGTTTGGAAGAGTTATATGTTGCAGATGAAGAGAATGAGAGAGATTTTTAAGCTTTATTGGCTAGAAGGATACAAAGAGGAAAAGGAAAATACCAAGGTAAGCTACCATTGAAAGGCATACATCTTGTAGGGACTTAATAATCTGAGGTGTATTAATTGGTGGATTAAAGTTTAAAGGATAAATTTTTGAGGCCACTGATTCACCCCCCCTCTCAGTTATTACTAACAATTGGTATCAGAGCTTGTGTGCTTAGAAGGAAGGTTTCAAGACCTAAGTAAAGATCACAAGATGAACAGACAAGATGTGCCCAAGTTGAATAAAGAAAACTTTGCTTCATGGCAAAGCAGGATAAAAATCCACTTATCAGGTATTGGCAATGATATTACTCAATACTTAGATACTGAATATGTGTTTCCTACAGGAACATTGATGGTAGATCAATTGAGAGTAAAGCATGAACATAACTGCATGGTTATAGAGCTTTCTACCTCACTCTCTGATGCTGAATTTGGGGATGTCAAAGATTGCAAAAATGCAAAGACAATGTGGGATAAGCTAAAGCTTGTACATGGAGGTGATAAAAATGTTCTGAGAGCCAAGGCAGAAAGCCTTAGAGGAAAGTTTGATGATCTTAGAATG
>MU224564.1:3928232-3940115 GCA_018584345.1 Thuja plicata | reverse complement strand
TGGAGGAGATTCAAACCCTTTCCAATATTGCAATGCTTTAAAGCCAAGTCATGAATTGTATATTCCTCATAATAGGGAAAGAGTTATCTCTGATATTACCATGGAAGAAGCCAAAGAGGAAAAGTCAGAACCTGCATCAAATGTCACATCAACTCCTAACCCTATTGAAACTAACTCAAATACATCGACTAAGGGAAAAGAAAAGATGAGTTACGAGGGTTCAAATTCAAAGGATAATTTAGTTCAAACTTCAACATTAAGATTGGAAACTTCTAAACCCACTAAGGAGGAGAGAGAATAAACTAAGAAAGATCACTATCAAAAGATGAGTGACCTAATGAACCAATTTGAGAAACAATGTAAAATTAACTCAAAAGGAGTAGGAGAATATTCAGTTTCCCTCTTTGATTTACCTACATCTCCAAGGACACATGGGAAGCCATCCAAAGATAATCAACCTCACAAATACAATTCCCATTTTGTGAGGGAATGTGACAAACAAGAAATGGATAAAGAAGATAATGAGGTATTACAATGGCTCTATAAAGAGCATGATAATTCAGCTAATTCCAATGAAAGGGTGCAACATATCAATATCCAAACGGATCAATATGGAAAAGGATTTGATATCATGAATAAAATGGGGTATAAGGGAAGAGGACCTTTAGGAGTTTGACATAGAGGGTTGTTAGAACCCATTGAACCAGTTTGGAGAGCTAAAGAAGAAAAATATGGCATAGGTTTTCAGCACAAGGGAGAAAGTTCAAGTCCCATGCATGATTTTCGTGCACATATCCATATGGTAGGTTCTAACAGTGAAGATGATTCTAGGGATTATGAGTGTGATTCCTTGTCCAAAGAATATTTTCATGACATAGAGGTTGATACCATTCACATTTATCCAATCCCTCCTAAAGTTGAGAATCAAGAACGTGTGGTTCAAAGTTCAAATTCAACTCAAACATCAAGTGAACCTCAACAAGTCAATTTAGAACAAGAACCTCCTTTCATGAAATGGGTAGGTGAACCTTGGGTACCTTCATGGGTGGGAGATTCTAACCTAGTGTTTAATCCACATGCTTTCTTTCCCATAGAAATCTTAGAGGACTCTGATGGAGAAGATTTTGATCCTTCTTCCATGGACCATCTTGAAGAAGCACATGTCATAGAACATGATGATACAATGTATGAACCATCAAAAAAATTCATGTCCTTAACTCCTTCAAATGAAATCCCATCCAATTAATCCTTGTCCCTAATGCATCCTGAACTCATTGATTGGGATCTTTTCGAGCCAAATGACTTACTCTATTTCCCAAATGACAATGCAATGGCCTTATACCTCAATGCGGTTGAACCCAATTATTCCACCAATTAATTTACTCTGGACATGATAATAGGGGTAGGTGTTAAACCTCTTAATCCAAAAAATGAAGATAAAATATACAAAAAAATGAGAAGGTCTAGTGGTGGAAACCACCATGTGGCAGTGCTAGACCCAAAAAAAGTAAAAATAAAGGATGTTTTCGAAGGTGAAAACCCAACTGTGGCACCTAAGGGAGAGAGGTTGGACACCTTACCAGCTCATGAAGATGAAAGATCACCTATACTTATTGAACCCATAGAAAAGGTTAACATTGGAACAAAAAAGGATCCTAAATTCATTCACTTAGCAGCATCTTTGAGTCCCTTGGAGAGGGAAGAATTCATTACATTCTTTCAAGAAAAACAAATCAACTTTGAATGGTCATATGCTGACATGTCCAGATTAGATCCAAGTTTCATAATGCATCACTTAAATGTGAAACCTGGGGTTAAGCCCATAAAGAAGAAGTTGAGAAAAATGCATCCACATGTAGCTCTTTTAGTCAAAGTAGAATTAGAGAAATTACTCAAGGCAAGATTTATAAGAGTAATAGCATACACCGAATGGATCTCCAACATTGTACTAGTTACCAAACATGATAAAACCATAAGAGTTTGCACAAATTTCAGAGATTTAAACCTTGCTTGTCCAAAAGATGGCTTTCCATTACCTAGCATTGATGCTATTGTGGATCTCACTGCAGGTCATTCTATGTTTTCACTTATGGATGGATTTAGTGGGTATAATCAAATTTGCATAGCACCTGAGGATCAAGAGAAGACAACCTTTACATTCCCATGGGGTAATTTTTGTTGGAATGTAATGCCCTTCGATCTCAAAAATGGCGGAGCCACTTATCAAAGAGCCATGACTACTATTTTCCATGACATGATGCACACCTTTATGGAGGATTATGTGGATGACATCTTAGCTAAGTCACATAAAATAAAATATCATTTATCCATACTTGACAAGATTTTTACAAGGCTAGAATAATTCAAAGTAAGACTTAACCCAAAGACATGTGCTTTTAGAATACAATCTGGAAAACTCCTAGGGTACATTGTTTCAGCCAAAGGCATTGAAGTAGATCCTAAAAAGGTACAAGCAATAATGGACATGGACATTCCAAAGAATATTAGTCAAATGAGGTCACTTCAAGGAAGGCTTCAATCTATAAGAAGGTTCATTTATCAATTGGTGGAAAAATGCCATTCTTTCACTAGATTACTACATAAAGACACCATCTTCACATGAGATGAAGAGTGTGATAAAGCCTTTACATTGTTGAAAACATACTTGATGAATCCACCTATCTTGATGTCACCAATTCAAGGAAAACCTTTGTTACTCTATATTTTAGCAATGGAAAGATCTTTAGGAGTCCTATTGGCACAAGAGGATGATGAAGGAAAAGAAAGAGCTATCTACTATTTGAGTAAAACCTTGATCAAATATGAGTTAAATTATAGCTTCATGGAAAGGGCTTGCCTAGCAGTGGTATTTGCCTCTCAAAAGTTAAGACATTATATGTTGTTGCATAAGCTGAAACTCATAGGTAAAATTGATCCCTTAAAATACTTGCTTAGCAAAACAACTTTAACTGGAAGGATTGCAAAGTGGGTCATGGTACTTAGTGAATTTGACATTGAATATGTTGATAGGAAAGCAATCAAAGGTCAAGTTATAGATGATCAATTGGCTGAATATCCTCAAGAATCTACACATCCTATGCAAGTGGAATTCCCAGATTCTGAAATTGTTAATGTCGAAGCTAAGACATGGACTCTATAGTTTGATGGATCTTATACACAAAATGGTAGTGGAGTAGGAATTCTTTTGATTACACCACAAGGTTACACAATCCCAAAATCTTACAAGTTATTGTTCCCTTGCACCAATAACATAGCAGAGTATGAAGCTTTGGTCATAGGAATCAAGATGGCCTTGGAATGGAATGTCATAGAATTACAAGTCTATGGGGACTCTCAATTAGTCATTAATCAATTTAATGATGAATATAATACTAAGGACAAAAAACTGATGCCTTACAAGAAATTGGTGGATAATTAGATAAAGTACTTTGCTTTGATTACTTTTGAACAAATTCCAAGAGATAAGAATAGAGCAGCAGATGCAATGGCTACTTTGGCATCTTTACTTCAGTTGCCCAATCAAAATAAAAAGTATGAGTTTTTGGTGGAAGAATTGGTTAAACCAACATTTGACCTACCTGATACCCAAATTATTGCCCTTTTAAATGGACATGACTTACCATGGTATGGACCCATCTATGCTTACCTAAAAGATCAAACCCTACCTATAGACCAAACCTGTACTCAAAAGTGAAATTTCATAAGACAAGTAGCCCGTTATACTATCCTTTCTGACACATTGTATCGTAAAGGTCTTGACGAAACGCTCCTTAGATGTCTAGAGGAAGATGAATCCAAATTAGCTTTAAAAGACGTCCACGAGGGTATTTGTGGGTCACATTCAAATGGTTTAAACCTAGCTAAGAAAATATTATGTATGGGGTACTTTTGGAAAGCCTTAGAAAGAGACGCTTGTCAATATGTCAAAATTTGTACAAAATGTTAGTACCATGGAGACCTGATCCGTGCACCAGCACAAGAATTACACCCTTTTGTCACACCATGGCCATTCTATCAATGGGGTTTTGATTTGATTGGCATGATTTATCCACCTTCTTCAAATGGACACAAGTATATAATCACAGCAACAGAGTACTTCAATAAATGGGTTGAAGCTGTCCCTTTATCAACTGCCACAGGGAAACAAATTTACTTGTTTATCCTAAATCATATCATTTGCAGATATGGCATTCCTCACACCATCATAATGGATAATGGAAAATAGTTTAAGAACAAAGATGTTGATGAACTTTGTGACACATTCCATATTACACATCACTCTTCATCCATTTACTATCCCCAAGGTAATGGAAAAGCAGAAGCTACCAACAAGAACACCCTTAAAATCCTTAAGAGATCCATTGGAAAATCAGGAAAGGATTAGCATCTTCAAATCAATCCAGCATTATGGGCCTATAGGACTAGTATTCGAACCCCGACATGAGCTACACCTTTTTCATTAGTTTATGGGGCCGAAGCTGTTCTACCTTTAGAAGTTGAAATACCATCCCTCAGAGTCTCATTGCATGGATTAATCATGGATGAAGATTATAGAGTTGCCCACCTTCAACAATTGGAATTGTTGGAGGAACATCAAACTCAAGCCTATGACCATTTGAAAGTGTATCAGAATCGAATTTCAAGGAACTATAACAAGCATATCAGGCCAAGAACCTTTCAAATAGGAGATCTAGTATTGAGAGAAAATCCAAAAAATTAGGTTGATAGAGAAAATAAAGGAAAGTGGGAAGCAAATTGGCTTGGTCCTTTTGTCATTGTTTCTTCATTTGGAATGGGGACCTACAAATTGGCCGATTGTGATGGTGATGAATTTCTAGAACCTATCAATATCATTCATCTTAAGAGGTTCCACACATGATTCAGAGGAAAGAGTATCAGCAGAAAGAGTATAAGTTGCGAGTATCAGATGAGTCAAGCATCACCTTTGTACATGGAAAAATTCAAAAATACCAAAAAATGAGAAAAGATCAAAATACAAAAAAATTAGAAAGTTCAAAAAGCCAAAAACAATTGAAAAAGAAGCAAAAAGAGAAAAAGAGCCAAGAGGTGAAAACCTGGAAATAGGCGCCTTTTGTCCCTTAGGTATTTCCTAGTTGCATTTGTACATATTGCGTTCCTTCATCTCACTTGTCCATATCCTCATTGCATCCGTCATTTGTGCATTGTCCTAATAAATTCTTAGAGCTACATTTTTGTTGCATTCTAGGTTCAGTTGCCCTAAGTTTCACATTGGTCACATTTACCACTTGGGGGCACACATCATAAATTTTTGGTACCAACCAGATTCAATAGTGCAACATCTTGGTCACACATCAGAAGAAGATTTTTAGATTCAGAAAAGAGATTTTTGGAACCTTTGATGGATATCATTGTTCAACCCTAAATAGTTTGATTGCATAACATGATCCTTGACCTTCATTGACTTATTTTATCAGGATTAAAAATTGACACAGCCTAAATGATCAGATTGTGTGGAATTCTTATTTGAAAATCTTGATATATTTCACAAACACTTGGAAATTTTTGATGAGTTTTTCATTGACCTTTTTGAGTCATGTTCTTTTTAGCTACTCAATGATGTTTTGAATAGTTTGGCGATGATAAAGACATGATGTTTTCTTAAAAGCTTCTAAGTGACTGTTTTGAGGAAGATTCTTTGACTTGTGTGAATTAGTCTTAGGACATGGTCATCACAGAACCATAGAGGACATTCATACAGGAAGAAGGGTTAATATTTGTTTGTTCACGCAAAAGGATACCTTGGCTATTTAGATTTTCCATATCTTAATACCAACATCCACTTGAAACATTGAATCTGATTAAACCGGTATTCATACTCCCATAGTTGGTCATTCAACTAGTGAGGGTTGTACTTGGTTTTGTAGAATGGGTTACCACACGAGAGAAAGTCATATTCATATTATTATGGTCACAGTGGCTCCAGTAAGGATTGTATCGACTCCTAGTTCCACAATTCTCTATGATGAATATATATCTCAGTTTGCATTACTTTCGCAAACCTCTAGGACAATTAGTTGCATTACATCTTCATGTTAGATTAAATTGCATCTTCATGTTAGATTAGTTGCATTCTCCAAGTTAGTTTTAAAATGGCTCGCCTTTCTAGAATTTTTCCAAGTTCAAGGGGGGGATTAAAAGTTGACAACACTTCATCAAATTTAATGGTTTCAAAGTCATCAAAATGGGATTTTCCTTTGCATTCATACTCATTAATCATTATTCATTATATATTTATATCAAGGAAAAAGAAATGAAAAGAAACATTAATCATTAGACATTTATCCATATCATCATTTAGAATTGCACATCATAACTTAAATTGCATACATCCAAAATAAAAAAGATAGTTGCATTTCATTTATCATAGCACTAAATATTGCATCCATATCATTGCATTGCATAATCCATACATGGTTAAATCAGAAAAGCATATAGAAATAAGTTGCATTAACATCATTTGCATCCATTTATCTATGTCCTACTCTAAAGACATTGCATCCATAGCACAATAGAAATAAATGCATCATAGAAACATGTAGATATGCATAAAAGGGAATCTCATAACATCATCAAAGGATGAATCAAAGATCATCATACATAAATGCCCATCATCAATGTGTATAACATAAATCAGTACATCAAAGGTACATCAATAAAATGGTCCATACATCAAAGTCCTGATAAAAAATACATATGATACATCATCAATGCTATATCAAAATATCATGGATCCCAATCTATCTCATGACCCAGCAGGGGTACCTAATCCATCTCCAACTATACCTATGCCTGAACCCCCTACACCATCAAGATCCCTATCACCTGCTCTATCATGTGTATTGTGAGGTGCCTGACTTGTGCTAGCACTAGTCGGTAATTGAGCCAGAGTAGTCAGAAACTTCTGCAGCATAGTAGAAATCCTATCCAATCGAGCTATAACCATTGTCATCCCTACCTATAAACCCCAAACATCTTTCACTAAACCATCCACAATGGGAGGAACTAGAGGTGCCTTTGGTACTAATGGTACATGCGGTATCACTGGTGCCGTGCTACTCTGTAGATCAACCTATGGAATTTGTCCATGCCCTAGAACCTGTCTAGCCACTTGGACATGTCTGTGTCTATGTCTAGCCCAATTTGCACCAACTATCAAAGGAGCCTGACCCTAAGGTACCTATACCCATGCTAGTCTCTACCTAGGCTTCCTAAATTTTCCACCTCGGCCTCTAACATGTCTCCCTCTCATTTGAGGTCCTAGAGCTCTTTGTACCCGAGGAGCCCTAGGTGCCCTCTGAACCCTGCATCTCTGAGGTCTCCTGCCATCATCCCCATCATCACCATCATCTCCATCATCATCTAAGAGATCTTCCACATCAGGAATAGGCTTGGCTAGATTTGTGAATCAAACAAAATGATGTCACAAGAACTACTCGCAATACTCAGCTGACATCCCTGCATCTGCCACCTGTGTCATCATATCCCAAACAACATAACCTAGCTGATCAATCTACAAATAGGCCAACCAATAGTCCACCTATGCTCCCCACATTGATCTCTCAGCCTGTACCTTGGCATAGAGTGTCATACCCTACAACATGTCCTAAACTTGGCCAAACTAACGGAGTACTCTCCCAAAGAAAAATCTCTCAATAACTAATGGTGATCGACCTATCATCCATCAAGGCAAAAACATATATGGAAGCTCATCATCATCCTCCTGCCACCTCTCACACTGAAGATATGGCCTCCATACTACCTGATCTATGTCATCAATAGTATGTCTCCAAAAATCAACCTTGCCTAGACGATGCTGGACAACCATGCCATCATATAGAAATGCATATGGATATCCATGGACTCGCACTCATGCTGAAACTGGCCTCATAATAGGGAGATGCTCCCAGGTCCACAATTGTAATACCACTACACCTATAGAAAGAGCTGCACTGCACTGATAAATAACCTCATGAAGATCATGATATAATTGCGCTAAAACACAGGAGCCCCAATCCAATCTCTGCGGATGTGCAATCAAGTCCTCTAATATCTGACCCCATCCAACCATGAAACCATGACCTCTCCTATCTAGCAGAAGTAATCCACCAATCACAGCTCCTAACAATGGTGGTAAAGTGGGAAAAGAGGCAAATTGTGCCCAAGTAATGCAATCATCATCAATGGTGTTATCTCCAAACACCCATCTACATACATTTCTATCATAAACTAAATCATAATACACCCTCTCTCCATGAGTCAAGATCCTCAATAATCTGTAAACATCCTTGGGTGTGATAGTCATCTCGCTGAGGGGTAAATGAAGTGTATTATGGTCAGAGTGCCATCGCTATGCTATAGCTGTCAAAAGACCTTGGTTCAACTAAAATCGAGGGAGATCTAAAAGGAAACTGAGACCACATGTCTCAATAGTATGCCGCTCAGGAGGTGTAAGCTCATCCACTAAATTGAATATCCAAGATGCTACACCCCGTACCCGCAACTTACAGTAATGTTCCTACATTTTGAAACAAAGTGAATCATATTAGTCTTTCTCTTGGTGAACCATTCTACATCAATCAGACACATTAAATCTATCTTTGCTCTAAATTGAGCGTATCAACTTATTGCTCCTAACCTCTATATCGTGAGACACAATGACAATTTGTAATCATTTTTAATCAAATTTGATTGACCTATCAAACATTCATCACTATGAATTTTTTAATATCCTAAATACTACGTGACATTCTGGATGAATATTTTCTAGCTTGGAATCTAATTGAGTCATCTGGACGATCAATCGAAAAGACTTCATCTATTCTCTATCTCAGTTTTCAAACTTCGTGGTAGGTGGCACTTTAACTAGTGTACATGGATTTTCAAGCCCCACGACGTTTAACTCATTAAGTGCAGCACTTTACTACTCAGAGGTGACACTTAGCTAAGTAAGTAGCCTTTTAAAGCCCTACGCGACATTTTACAAATCATACACGGCCTTTAAAAACTAGGGTTTTTTAGGTGGCTCTTTTCTATTTGGGTTACAATTTTTCCCTAAATCATACGTGGCTAAGGATTGCTCCTACATAGATTTTTAACATGCAAAGGTGGCTTTTGTATGCCCTACGTGGCACTTTATCTATCCTACGTGGCATTTCACTAAATTTTATCTATAAAGCATCAAAAACATGTATTAAATGCTATTTAAAGAGCAATAAATGTACTAAGGGAGTTCAAACCACTCACCGAAGGTCTGTATTCAGGAGGTCTCTGATATCTGCATGCTCACTCAAACCTATGCTCTCGAATGGGGACCACCATCACTGTCAATCGTCAAAGGCTCAGAGCAAAATCTCAATAGTGAAAAGTGAAAATGAATAGTAAATTTGGGGTTTTCAACTTATTTAAGCCATTTTACCCTATTTTGTGAGATTTTTGACCCAGTCAAACCAAATCTGCATATTCTACACACTGGGGCATTTGTTTGACATATTTCAACATCATTGTTTATTAGAAATGCAATCATCTTGGATCTATTATTTCATCATTAATCATCAAATTTTTTGCACCTACAATCAATATGATTTCATTTCCGAGGGGGCATCATCATATCATCCAACTAGGATTCTGCATCATATCTTATATCAAATCTGGGGCATTAAAATTTCAAAATTTATCAGAGTTTCATATCAGGGTTCCATATATGGGTTTCATATCAGAGTATCATATCAGAGTTTCATATCAGAGTTTCATATCAAGATTTCATATCAGAGCATCATATCAGAGTTTCATATCAGGATTTCATATCAGAGCATCATATCAGAGTTTCATATCAGGATTTCATATCAGAGCATCATATCAGAGTTTCATATCAGGATTTCATATCAGAGCATCATATCAGGATTTCATATCAGGGTTCCATATCAGGGTTTCATATAAGGGTTTCATATCGTGGTTTTCATATTAGGTTTTCATATCAGTCAATCAGCTCATCAATATCAAATCAATGATCAAGACAATCAAGCTTTCTTTGAATCAATGCGCTTCGCACATCAATTCAAAGAGGGGCATTTTTAGACACCTAAAATTGACTAGGTGCATCTCAAACATTCAAAGCTATAAATCTCAGCCAAATGCCTTAAAATCTCATCTCAATTCAAAACAAATGGATCAAATCAAATGGACAAAAATTGAATCAAATTAAAAGATCAAATAATCATGAAATTAAATAATTAAATTCTAAGCCTAAAGGGATTAATCAAATTATGTATATGATTTTAATCAATTAATTGTATAGTTCAAATAAAAAAGATCAAATCCAACCCATTCACCCTTCCATGGCTAAATTAATTAAATGATTGAGTTATTTAATCTCTAATATCTTTGAGACAACCAAGCAACTTTCCCTCCATTTGAGAACACCTCAAAGCTTTTGACTTAACCAAACTTTGATCATGATCAACTCACTCTACCCCTACCCTTGGGAAAATGCTATAAATACAAGCCATTTCATTTGTGTTTGGGATCCAAGTATTTTAAGAGAAAAAGCATCCTTATTATAGGCATATGGAGAGAATTTGAGAGCTTTTGGTCACATTTCAGCATTTGCATAACATTCAGTATATCATGTTTAGGAGTATTTGTTATTTTCTAACATATCTTGGAGCATTTTGAGCATTTTAAAGCTAGATTTGAGCATTGTTTATCATTCATTTCTCATTCTAGGATTGTCCTTGAGAGAGATTAAGCCTGAGACCTCTCTTAACAAAGCTTAGATAGAGAACCATGAGATGATATGATTTTTTAGCTTCAATTCTTAGATTAAATCATATTTTCTTTCCATAGAATTGTTGTTATTAGTCCTAATTTCATGAAGGTGTTAATCTTACACACACATATCCTTCAGTTCTAAAAGAGAATATGCAAACTAGACTTGGGGATCTTAGTCCAAATCACATGAATCTACTTCTTCATACAAATTGAGGGGCAAGAAAAGGCTAATTGGTGAGGATTTGATCCTCCTTTTTCTTCGAGCTCCACACACTCAGGCGGGTACAACTAAAACTATGTGCTAATATGTTGACACACTTCTATGAATCATTCCATCCAAGGTTGCTCAAGAATGAAGCCTCAAATATTGACTCATAAATCTCTAGTCATTGAGTGCAAGGGTTTGAAATGGAGGCCCTCAGATTGACCTAGTTAGTGCCCATGAAAGTACACCATGAAATGAGAGATTCAATGCATGAAAATGAGATCTACTCTATATGATTGCAATGCATAAAAGGAAATTAATCTAAATGATAACAATGCACGATTAATCTATGAAAGAAAATACAAATGCAAGATTAATCTATGGAAATAAACATGAATCAAATCTACATGAGTAGCCATGAATGCAAGAAGAAGAAGACAAGAAGAGAGAAGTTGCAATATCCAAGCTCAAGTGCTCAAATCCTCCTCCAAAATTGCTCTCCAAACTTGTAGCATAACAATACTTAATAATTCTATCTCCTAGGATGAGAGGGAGAGGTTTCCTTTTAAAGAGCAATGAATGATTGAGATTAAGGCGCAAAAATCAAAGGCTATGATTAAGAGGCAAAAAGCCCACCACTTAGGAAGATGTGATGAAAAGGGGATTTTTATTTAATTTATTACCTTTTTCATCAAATAAAGTGCTTTAAGTGGGGATTTTAATTTATTTAATTAAAAGAGGGGTTTTATTTCAATTAAATAAATTAGAAGAATTTTATTTAATTAAATGGGGGAAATTGAATTTAATTAAATAAGAGGAATTTTATTTAATTAAAAGGGAGAAATTTA
>MU224564.1:3885531-3917610 GCA_018584345.1 Thuja plicata | reverse complement strand
AAAGGAAATTAATCTAAATGATAACAATGCATGATTAATCTATGAAAGGAAATACAAATGCAAGATTAATCTATGGAAATAAACATGAATCTAATCTACATGAGTAGCCATGAATGCAAGAAGAAGACAAGAAGAGAGAAGTTGCAATATCCAAGCTCAAGTGCTCAAATCCTCCTCCAAAATTGCTCTCCAAACCTGTAGCATAACAATACCTAAAAATTCTATCTCCTAGAATGAGAAGGAGAGGTTTCCTTTCAAAGAGCAATGAACGGTTGAGATTAAGGGGCAAAAATCAAAGGCTATGATTAAGAGGCAAAAAGCCCACCACTTAGGAAGATGTGATGAAAAGGGGATTTTTATTTAATTTATTGCCTTTTTCATCAAATAAAGTGCTTTAAGTGGGGATTTTAATTTATTTAATTAAAAGAGGGGTTTTTTTTCAATTAAATAAATTAGAAGAATTTTATTTAATTAAATGGGGGAAATTGAATTTAATTAAATAAGAGGAATTTTAATTAATTAAAAGGGAGAAATTTAGTTTAATTAAATAAGATAAATTTTATTCAATTAAAAGGGAGATTAAATCTTTTAATTAAATAAGATAAATTTTATTTAATTAAAAAGAAAATTAAATCTTGTTTAAAAAATGATCAAACGTTAGGAAATATTAAAATAATTGAATAAATTACAATTTGATCAAGGAAATTGATTTGAATTGAAAATGTTCTAAAGCATTGATTCAGAAAATTGATAAATTGAATAAATTGATAAATGGGGCCCATAGTCTAGGCGACCATTTAGTGTGCATACAAAAACAAGCTAAAATCTGCATACATAAACACTCTCTCACTAAAGTCCTTTATGCAGATATGGAAAACAGTGGATAGTTCTCAGACTTACAAGATGTGGGAGTTCAACTCAACCAATCTTATGCAGGATCCCACCTACATAATCTGCTAAGAACTAGGAAAATGGCCAATGTGACAAGGATGAAATCCTTCTTCTCTTCGAGTTCTAGACTCAGGCAAGCTAACCCATAGATTTCTTCTTGAAAGAAACTAACATGTACCCTTACATTCACAAAATGAAAGACATAGACATTTCAAGCTCTCATACTGAAATTTAAAAGTGATTTGAATAATTGATTGATGAAGAAAACTGCCAGTCAAGCGAAGACAAGTGCCTTATCTATTGGGCAACAAAGTCATACATATATGCATTCCTAGAAAACCCCAACTCCAAACTCAAAAACCCGAATGAAATGCCTTGCAAGCCATTCTTCTCATTTCAATACCTGGACATCAGATTAGTATGCATACCTAGAACACTCAGAATTTGAAATTAAGACTTACTCTCTCCTTGAAAGAAACTTAAATTCAAACCCACGACTACCTTATAATTGGTATATTAACATGCCTTACAAGTTAATATGCAAGAATTAAGACAATACATACAAAGAAATTAGACAAGAACTGAATAGGGATTCCATTGTCTTTATTAAAATTCATCTAAAACTGTCATTTGCAAGACCAAGAACACAAAAATAAGACTCAAAAACCTGGAAGTTGTTTAGCAACATAAATTTCAACATCCTTCTTACAATCAGGAGAAAAGAAAGATATAGGAGAAATTGAAAAACCATCTCCTTCACCGACACCTGTCTGCTCCTCAAAATATCTACAACTACTCAAACTACAACTGCAAGAATTTGATTTGATTTTCTCTCAAATAGTTTGCAAAATCAAAATCTCCATTCTTAGACCTTTCCAGTGATATATGATACTCTATACTTTGGACAAAAATTGCCCTCTGAAACATTAATCAAACTTTGCCTTCCCGTGTAGATTTCCTTCAAAAGTTTGAAATATTTGCATTTGAATTTATTTACTTTTTCAATAATTGGACTATTGAAATGAGATAAAATTTAACTTTAATATTTCCTTTCCTCAGATTTCATCTCATCTTGACACTTGTCACTTAAACTTAATGGCTTAGTGGTTAGATGTTGAGCATCTTCCCTTTAAGCCATTAAGTCAGCCCTTAGATCTTTCTGAACTTGCACACCTTTTAACCTTTTGCCTTTTGTGATGAATTTTTTAAAATATTTCAATTTAATCCCTTATTTCCCTAGAATGCACCAGCTTGCCACACTTTTCACTTAGGCTTAATGGCTTAAATGTTAGATGGTGAGCATCTTCCCTTTAAGCCATTAAGTCAACCTTTGATTTTTTTAAAACGTGCACACTTGTTAACCCATTTGTTGAAAGAAATTCAAATTAAAAAATCATTTCAAATCTGCACATCTCACCAGAATGTGCCAAGTGTCACCCTCTGATTGGTCTGTAAGTCCTCTTGGTGCCACATGTCAATCTTTGATTGGTGCCTCTGAACTGCACTGGATTTGCGCCACTTGGCACCTACTCAGCCCCACATGGCATTCTCTGATTGGTTGACCGGTCCACTGGGTGTAACTTGTCACTTATGCCATATGGACCAATGGCTTAATGGCTTATCCTTATCTTCCCTACAACTTTCTATTCAAGCCATTAAACCATTCGCCGATCTTGATTGTCACCTCAGGATCTGCGCCCAATCTGTAAGCCTCTCCCAATTCACCTGCCACATCATCACTGTGGGTCCCGCCAAAACATGGGTCTTCTCCCTTGGGCATGCTTTTCAAGGAAATTCCTCAGCTCCTACACGCGCATAGCTTCATCTTCATCTTCATATTACATGCTGAGCATTTTTCCTTATAAACACTGAAAAACCCCTTTGTCTGCTGAAAGTGGGACAAAACTCTTTAGCCTTTCAAAATTGTCTTGTGTATTTTATACCAAAATTAGCAGGCTCCGCCACACACCAAGTTCTCTAGCCAGCCAAGAGGCCCACCAAATGGCCTCTTGGTTTCTTATGTACTATGAATACAAGTGTTTTCATATTTAAACACTAAATTATCCTCTCACCTGCTGAATGTGGGATAAATGGCAGTCATGCTCTCCAAGATTTTAGCTTTCCTGTAGATGTTGCGTGGCTTATATTCTATGCATATACATTGCTTAAATGCATTTGAAATAATTATTAATCTCTTACAAAGCGTGGCTCTCTACCTTGGCATTCTTGGCGCAACATCTCATTTATGGAAACCATGCACATCAGACATAAGTTGTGGAGATTGGCATTGAACCTTCCAATTACACCCGCTTTGAATGATTCTAACAAAAATCCTTTTACATCAATCTGCTGTGCAACCCCCTTTTAGAACAATCAGCCTTTGACTTACCCGCAAGTCTGCAAGTCCACTTGGTGCCACATGTCAATCTCTGATTGGTGCCTCTGAACTGCACTAGATTTGTGCCACTTGGCACCTACTCAGCGCCACATGGCATCCTCTGATTGGTTGACCAGTCCACTGGGTGCCACTTGTCACTTATGCCATATGGCCCAATGGCTTAATGGCTTATCCTTATCTTCCCTACAACTTTCTATTCAAGCCATTAAGCCATTCGCCGATCTTGATTGTCACCTTAGGATCTGCGCTTAGAGTATTGCGCAGGCTTCCTCCCTCTTTCTACACTGACTCCCATGGTCATTATGTAGCTCTCCTTCATCTGGTGCATGGGCTGCTTTCACTCTTCTCCTAATGCCTCCTCTATGCTGCTGCGGAACTTTCCCTAGAAGATTTTTTGTTCTTTAAATGTATTTAACTTACCCCACACATGCTTATGCAACCCTCTACAAAAGTTTTACACTTGTCAATACATTTACCATGTTTGATGGCTTCCATTTTCTTTGGCTAGCAAAAACTTCCCAGCTATACCCTCCAAAATCTGTGTAGACATTTCTCTAATGTCTTGCTCTCATGCATTGGATTCTCTATTTCAAATGCATTCCTTCTTTGTCAAATCAAAGCGGGCTCCTTCTGCTCTGCGCAAAATTTTAAATAGTTTTACATGCTTTGTCTCCCATGTGCTAGTAGCATCTTGGCATGGATTTTCCCTTTTCAAATACAAATGCGTAGGTTACACATGATTTACATCTGCCATATGTATTTAAACACATTTTAATGTAAATGCTACTTAGAGTCTTCGCCGTTTTTCTCCTGCCAATTGCATTTTCTTGAATGTTATATAATGGTTTTAACTTATCACATAACTTGTGCATCCTCCTTGGTCTGCAAGTTTCTTGGAATGATTTGAAACATCTATTTTATTATTTAGCACAAGCTCTTTACTATGCGTATATTTTCTTCATTTGCTCTTCAATCTCACTAATACTACGCAACTTATAATGCACTTGGTATTTGCATTGGCTTGGGAATTTCTAAAAGTCTTTTAAAACCTTTCTAATACCGTCCTTTCATTTTGATTGAAATTATATCTCTTGTCTTTAGTGTTGTTCCATTCTTGCTAATCTCATTCCAGTTAAACTCGAACATCCCCACTACTTATCAAACTAGCAAGCTTATTGCGAGATATTTGAAAACCCGCACTAGCTATGGCATCAACTCTAATAGATATTTCAAAAGACTTCAACATCTTTGTCCTTGGGAATGTGATGCTTAGTGCATAAAATACACATGGTACTGACAAGATGACATCAGTATGCCCAACTGAAAGGCAACAACATTCAGATTTTTGATAACAACCTTGAAACCCAACTTCTATATCAGACTTCTTTAATGCTAGTACTGCATCCTCCACAACAAGAAGTGTTAGAAAGTATGAATGGAAAAAATCCCTTGTAGTCACAACATTTCTTGCCTCAGATCACCCAATCATGGCTCGTTTTGCAATCAGAACATGAAGCATTGAATAGGTGACTATTAAAAACAACTTATTATATTCTTGCAAAGTGTTCAAAATGCATAAACGGTCTCCAGAATCACCCTTAAAAAAATGACTAAAATGCATCAAGGGACTATGAATCTTGGAAAAATGATTTATTCATCAACCATGAATACACACACAAGAGGGCTTCTCATGATTTTAACCCATATGCAAGTTACATGTGATCAAACTTGCCTATTCTGAAAAACTAATTCTATCTTCACTGCCAATTTGCACAAATCACTTTTAAAACTGACTTTGAAAACTCATCATTTGAAACCCTCACGAACCGAAATCTTGGGTACTTATTCATTCGCATGCAAGTAAAATGAATCCAAAATTAGCTCACTCGGAAAACCATAAGGTGAAAAACCAACAAACACCAAAGTCAGCGTATTAGAAACATTCTGGAAATTACCTTGTTCAATAACAATGAACTACATTTGGTTTCAACTTTGAAAACAAGTCAAACGACCTCCTGAAGACCCAAACCTTTGGATATTGGAAGTATGTGATATGGAGAGAAAGAATATAGAAGGAAAACTCATGATGATTAACCATATACATTTGGGAGCTCCTCAAAGGTAGCCACTTGGAAATACTGGACAAGAAGACATGAGAAATAACAATTTATGCGAATGAAAATAGTTTGGGAAAGTGTGCATACAAAACCCTCAGGACCTAAAACCTTGAAAAATTGGAGAAAATTTGGTCTATAATTTAGGGCAGCCATTTTTCTGATGTGAGGAATTACGAGATTCAATTTATAACTTCATGAACAGGGCCTCCGACCAAACTGTGCAACTGATCTGCATTAAATTGTTAGAAACTGCAAACGGAATCAGATTGACAAACTGGGAAAATGGTTTCATCATGACCTGAAAATATTCATGGTATCACATTTCCATTCCTAAAATACAGAGGAGCATTCAATTTTCTATTTTTTTCAACCGGGTGTGAAATTGTAAGACCTCAAAGTAGGTCACTTGATAATTCTGGAGTTTCATATTCTAAGAATCAGAATTAATTGCAAATGGAATGACTTTGGAAAAATGTGCATATGAGCTCATGGAGGTCTGAAAATGGAAACATAGATTCTCTCTCATGCCTAAAAAACCTCAGACCCATCCTTATATCATGACACTCTATTAGGTTAAAGATGTAAGTATGCAAAGTAGGTCATTTACTATAATCAGACAATATGCAGAATGCAGATTTAGGTGAACACCTCTAAACAACTGTCTCCAAAACTCATCAAATATGAATTCTCAAAGCTATGACTCATTTTATTTGCCAAATGATAGGTGGTAAACACATATCCCAAGTGGATTCTTATGAAAAACATTAGGTCATTTTTTACAAGCACCCAACATAGGCCTTCTCTAAAATGTATCCGAATTTTGGACTTCCAACATATTGACCTAATTTAGTTTCACGTATTACAAAACTAACTCTATGATCAACGGTTTACAACTTGACCTTGTTCTCCTAGTTTGCATATTTTTAATCAATTAGACTGATTAAAACAATTACAATAATTTTTCTTGTTCCTCAAGAAATGGATTTAAAACAAATCAAAACTCTAAATATAGAATATAACTGTTTTATCTTATGTGGAAGTCAGATCCACTTTTCTCGGGATATAATTGACTTTCGATGTCTGGTGCTCAGTTTTCTCTGAAATTAGTTTGACTATCTTTCAGTGTTCCTTTGTTGAACTGTCTATCGGGTTCCCTTGCTTTCGAGTTCCTCTATTTCTGCTCTTTTGGTTTATAGTGTAACCTACTTGTCAGGTTCCTCTGTATCATCTTTGGGTTTCTCTTTCAGTCTGAACTGAAACCTCACTTTCGGTATAGTGTAACCGACGGTTCAAACAACTATTTTCTCTTTGCGTACTAATGGAAAAACTTATGTCATCAATATAATTCATTTTTCAAATAATGTAAAATAAAAAAACTTATTAAAATTTTAGTCAGCCTTACTATTTCAAGTTTAGGTACCACTTTGGCTTAATATTTTTTTTTTTTTATGAATAGTGCCTTTTCTATTAATAAAATATAAAATTTACATATTCACAAAAAAGGGGCCAGGGGATATAGAAATCACCCTGCAGAGTTCACACGGCAAAGCCAGAAACGGTAAACAACTATTCATAAAAAAATAGGCATAAAGCCTTTAAGCAGCAAGAGCGGTGCCAGAAGGAGGAGGATCTTTATCATTAGAATCCCACATATCGTTGGGGTTAACAAGAGGGTCGGTAGTGACCATCCATCATCTTTGGCATCTTTATTATATTTCTCTTCTTCCTTGGGCAGAGAAATAGCCAGAGCCAGGTGGGAAAACTTGGAAGAAGTGGCAGGATGCCAATCAGAGCCACGATGAGAACTAGGAGCATCAGGAGGGGTAGACTGAGCCGGAGCTAGAGACCACTCAAAAGTATGGTGAGGTGGAGAAGCTAATCCACGCAGCTAACCATCATCACCACCTCTCAGATTATGGTGGTTGGGTGCCTAAGACCACAGGGTACATGAGCGGCGCGCCGAGGAGCTACGCCCATGGCGGTGGCCTCTAGGAGGAGTACCTTCAAAAGAAATGGCATAAGGGAGAACCCTGGCAACAATGTAGGGAGCATTACCCCAATGAATGGGCAACTCTTGTAGGTGAGCCACTTTATTAGGTTGAACTTGAATCTGCATCATAACATTATTACATATGCAAGCCTTGTTATATAGAGAAACATTAGTATCAAGAAAGCTGTGAGAAAAAATAACAACGTTCCTATCTTTCCACAAAGTGAACAAAATATCCATCCTAAAAGATGCCAAATCTGGGTAAACTTGGAGGGAAGTCTAGGAGAATCTCCTAAGACAATCATGTGCTAGGAAAAAGTCTCAGGCCAAAAAGGTTTGAAGAAATCATGAATCCACTGCCAATACTGTTGAGCTCTCCTACAGAACCAGAAGATATGCAAGAAAGTCTCAGGGTGACCACAGAAAGGACATTGAGGGTCATGAACACCCAGATGTTTTATCCTAGGTCCCACTAGGAGTCCTTTAAAAAATAAACACCAAGCAAAAAGAGCCATCTTGGGCTTCGTAATGGCAGCCCAGACGGTTTGAAAGTGAGAGCTCCAGTGAGAAGTGGAAGAATGAAGATGTCATCTTTGATTAAGGGTATCCAACATCGAAAGATCTAGAGAAAACCATCTATAGCCCAGCCTTGGTTTTTAATTGCTAAAAGGCATGGCAAGATACCATTTCCAATCCTTCCACCAGGGCCTAACAGTCCGAATACCAATCTTATGAAGCAAGTTAGTAGGAATCGCAGAAACCAACAGATCAAAAGTCTGACGATCTAAGCGAGCCAAACAATACTGAACCTGCATATCCTCCCAGGAATGGAGATCCATAGAGGACCTAGAGAAAAGGTCCTTGGGAGTCCAAATGCCACATTTGAAAAAATGCAGAGCACTAGTCTCTTGAGTCTTGGCCAAGGGGATGCCTTGAATAGAAAACAATGGAGACCACCAGAGGCTCTGCTGATTGAAAGAAAGCCCATTGCGAAACACATCACCATCCCAACGGAGCCAGGGCTTAATAGATTCCCAGGCTTTCCAAATTCTCTTAATGATGAAAGTACCCTAAATATGAATAGATTCTTTCATAGTGAGAAAGGTCTGTAGACCAATGCGCTTCCAAGCCGACCTGTGAATAGGGAATCCTGAAGAGATGCAGTGCTTAACAAGAATTTTCCATGCCTCATCACCAGTAAGAGCATGGATAATCCACTTAGCATAGAGAGCATGCCCTTTCTTCTGATTAGAGAGAAGGCCTCCAAAATCATGAGGAAGGCAACAGGACTCCCAGGAAACCTTGTGAAACCCATGGCTTTCAGCTCCGGAGGCCCAAAGAAAGTCTCTGAGGAGACATTCCAACTTGAGATAAGAAGCCTTACAAGGAGCCCAACATGAAGAGTAGTAGACATGAGTAGCATCCAGCACTTTAGAGAAAATCTAAAATTTCCCAGCAAGGGAGAGAGGTTTGCAAATCCAATATTGCAACTTTTTTTTCAATCTTGGCAATCACAGCATTCCATAAATCCACATAGGATCCATGGAAAGAAAAGGGAATGCCCAGGAAGTGGAAGACTTCCCCATGCTGAACCCACTTCCAGTCAAAATTATCAAGCCAGGGAGGGGCTAGAAGAAAAGACTGTCTGAAAAAAAAGGTTTTAGACCATTGGATAGTAGATCCAGAGGCTTGACAAAAGGTGTCCAGGCACTGCAAGGCATTAGAGATCTTCTCCTCATCTTCAATGAGAGTGAGAAAGGAGTCATCATCAAAGTGACCATTAAAAATCTAGGAAGAGGATTCAGGAAGGGAAATGCCATGAACCAAACCAGAGGAAACACAATTGGCAAGAAAATACCCAAAGTCTTCAGCAACAAGCACATATAAAGCAGGAGCGAGCGGACAACCTTGCCGGATGGAACTAAAAATCCCAAAAGTATCAGCTTGAGACCCATTTATGGTAATGCACACAGAGGCATCACCAAAAAGAATTTCCATAGACTACAAGAAGTGAGGACCGAACCCAAGAGCTTGAAGCATAGCAAGAATGAAAGGCCATTCAATGTGGTCATAGGCTTTATCAAAATCAATTTTAAGGAATAGGGTAGCCTATTTAGATTGACAAGCCCATTCCATCCCTTCCCAGACAACAATAATGTTGTTAAGAATATACATGGATTTAATAAAGCTAGTTTTCTCAGGGCGAACAATAAGAGGAAGGAGATGTCTAATTTGGAGAGGTAAATCTTTAGCAATTATCTTGTAGGAGATGTTCAAAAAAGTGATGGGCCTCCAATTGCATATATCCTTAGGATCACCAGATTTAGGTATGAATTTGATATTCCCTTTATTAATTAAAGTACCCAAACTTTTATTGTGAAAGGCCTCAAAGTAAACTTTGTGCAGGTCAGGACCAACAACATCCCAAAGGTGTTTGTAGAGTTCACAGGGGAAGCCATCACATCTTGGAGATTTATCATCGGCCATAGAAAAAGATGCTTCATTGAGATCACTGATGGTAAGCATTTTCTCACAAAACGCTCATTGCTCGACCACTATGTGGCTTGGAGTAACAAAAATACAAGCCTTAAGAGCCTCCTCCCATGCAATAGAATTACCCTGTGAAGCAAACACTTTTTCATAGTGCTGAACAAAAGACTGGAGAATGGATGGAAGCTCATTAAGGGTTTCAGATCCTTGTTTGATTTTTTGAATACCAACATTGGTATGCCGGGCTTTTAGAGCATGAAAAAACTCCTTAGAGGTTTTATCACCCACCTCCAACCAGTGGAGGTGAGCTTTGATTTGAGCTCCATGAGTAGCATAGGCATCATAAATTTTATTCTCATGTCGAAGCTGGGCCAGCTTAAGCTAAAGTTTAGAATCAAAAGGGTTCAACACAAGTGCATCAACAACATTACGAAGAGCCTTGGTGTTAGCTTCATAAGCACGCTTCCTATAGTAAGCTAACTAGGGCCGTAAATGTGAATAAATATCGCAGTACAGGTGATGGCATCATTCCACCATTGAATCCAACTAAGATGACTGTGGGGCTGAGGCTCTAAATTCCAAACTTGAAGAATGTGAGCAATAGTGGAAGCATGTGTCAACACTGACGGGTTGAGATAAAATTGCATCTGAGGAGCCCACCTGGCAAAAGAATGCCAAGTGATGGAAAAATAAATAGGGAAGTGGTCTAAAAAGGTCACATCTGTCAGAGGAATGACAGGTAGGCCTCAATCTTCAGAAAAAGAGAAAAAATATTGAGCTGTTATCATAGCACAATATAGTCTCTTAAATATGCAGTCAGAGCCAGCTCTGAAATTAGACCAAGTATGCCAAACCCCACCGTATTGGTGGCAGTTAGCATTGGGATAAAAAAAGGCCCAATTTATTGTGCATATGATACTAGGCTTCTCTCTCCCTAGCTATCTAGTGAAAAGGCATAATCCCTTTCTTGTCAGAGGCCAGCTCAACCATATTAAAATCCCCACACATAACCCAAGTAGAAGGAGGCAAATTGTCTGCTAGCCAGCACCAAAGTTGAGATATTTCCACAACATCATTGGGGGCATAAACATTAATGATACCAAAAGAATGGTTTTGAAAAGAAAGAAAAATCCAAGTGACATACTGCATCGAATCAGATCCATGAGAAACAATAGAAGAATGAAGGTGAGGTGACAGAATAGTAATGACACCACCTTTACCAGCTTCATGCTGAGAAGAAAAAAAAATGTCGTCTAGCCAAATGACATGACATGCAGATTTAAGCAGGAACCCATAAATTTTCACTTCCTGTAAACATAAAACATCCAGACTGTGAAGTCTGTGATGGGTATCACAAACATAGTACTTTCTGGAGAGTTCAGTTAGACCTCGCACATTCTAGGACAAAAAATTCATAAAAACTCTTGGATGGTTTCCTCGTCCCCAAGGGAGGAGAAACTATTATGCAAGAAAGCTGGTACAAAGCCAAAGCTGGGGAGTAAATATCTAGAAGAGATAAACTACCTTTTTTCTAGGTCATCCGTGCATCCATCAAGACTGCAAGACTGACACAAAGACTGGGAGGAAACTAAAGAAACCGCTAGCGATGCCAGCACCACCTCTGAAGTGGAAGACCTTGCAGCTGAGTTTTTCCCCTGGATAACAGGGTTTGAATTAAGTAGCACCATTGGTGGAGCTCCAACAGAAGGAGGAATTTCTCCAACCAGAGGTTCTAGAGGCAACACAGCTATAGAAGCGTCGTGTGTTGTATTGGAACCTAAGGCCTTCCTCCCTTTTCGTGAAACTGTATTCCATTCTTCTTTTTTTCCAGCTTCTGCATTTTTGATCGGCGCTTCCTTTGGTGATGGCCTCACATGAGCGGTAACCAGTGAGCAGTCCTTAATCTTGTGCTCTATCAATTGACACCTATAATAGGTGTTGGGCAGGTTCAAATAGAGCACTTTTTGAGAAATGGTGAGAGAACCAACCTGGATTTCAACAGTATCTTTGAGGTCCCTATAAATGTCAACCTCAACATAGACACACTTCTGGGGATGGGCATTGAAAAATTTGTCGTGCTCCATGACAATGAGCTTACCAAGGGTTTTAGCAATGGACTCAATAAATGGCTAGCATGGCAAAGGGAGACCAGGAAACTCAACCCAAACAGGGACCCTAAGTTTCTTGTCATCCCAGATAGTGAAGTCTCGAGACCATCTATGGAAAAAAAGCAGGGATGACCTAACAGTCCAGGGCCCGCAGCTAAAAATAGCTTCCGCCTGGGAAGGGTTAGCAAAACGGAAAAGAAAAAAACCTTTGGTAAGGTTTTGCACACCGTCAAGGCAGACTCCATGAGGGGTCCAGCTCTTGTTTACCCAATCTTTGAGGATACTTTTAGGAGGAGTATGACCCACAAAATATCCAATCAGAGTATGCTTTTCTAACCATTCACATGTAGAATCAAATTCTTGCAGATTAAGAACAATATCAGGGTTACCTCGTGAAAGACCTTTGGGACAAACTTGTGATGATGTTTGTTTAGAGGAGGCACCATGGATTTCTGAAGCTTCAACTCATCCACCAACATCAACTGCTGGGCCGAAGTTGTCCGGAGCCATACTAAAAGCTAACCCTAATGCAAAAATCCTACAGTAAATGCGGTATGACAGATGGAAAGCTCAGAGAAAAGACACAAACAGGATGCGTACGCATGAAACCCTAGCAGAAATACAAGGGAGAGTAATAAATATTTTAAAATTAATAAAATTATTCATATCATATTGAAATTTTTATTTTTATAATCTATACAATAAGAATTGTAATGGGTTTTTGTTTCATAAAAAAATTATATGGGAAGACCCTCAAAAAATTACGACAAGACAAAATTTTTATATTTTAGTGAGTTAGCCATATTTTTGCAAGGCCAAGAACAAGCTTGGTGGGACCAATCCTATCTCGAACCAAAAACTAGGGTGACAGTACCATTCCCACTCTTACTTTTAAGAAACAAGAACCCATTTTTTAAAATTCAAAAAATGGGTGCCTGTTTCTATTTGGAATGTTGAAATAGAAATGGGCACCCATTTTATAAATGGGCATTTGTTTCATAAATGGACACCCATTCCATTTAAATAATGGTTGCCCATTCTTAAAGATTTGTTGAAGACAAAAAACAAGAATGTGGGCCAGATCTCAATGATTGACGATTATTCAATCATTTTTATGACATATCCGTGCTGTAGAAAGAATATTTTGAATCAACATTCTCTTTTCTTGTCTTGGTTTGGATCTGACATGAAGATAATAATTTGACTTCAAATTTTGGTACAAACATGGGATCAAAGTAGCGTAGAAAGAGGCAAAGGAAGGTTTTGACAGCTGGCAAGGTTGCAACAAATAGAGAGAAGGAGACAAAATAACAACAAGAAAGAATTCAAAAATTGAACAATGTTGGAGCATCGAGTTCAACAATAATTTCAGAAGAGGAGAGCATTGAGGACATCATGATGGATGTAGAGGTTGAAGAATAAAATACAATAGGAGAAAATTTAGGTTCATCTTTGAATCCAGTATTGGATACAAGTATGTCTTCACAACCAAATGAAACTTATTCTGATAAAGAAATTGATCTTTTTATATTAGCAGGTTACTCTTTAAATCATTTATATTTTCTTCCTGAAAATAGAGTAACAAATTTTATTGCACTTCAAACACCAAAAATTAGTAATTTTAATCATAATGCAAAGGAATTGAAAATCAAACCCCAATTGAAAGTGAAATTCAAACCCCAATTGAAATTGAAAATCAAACAACAATTGAAATCAACAATGTGGATATAGACATAAAAATGCCAATTAAGAAAGAAACCCCTATAAATGATAATGAAATTAATTAACCATTTGAAATTAAAAGTTATATGCTAGACAATCTACGTGGTTTGGTTTCATGGAGACAAATTACGACACACGTGACTAGATTGTTAAGACAATTTTTTATAATAATAAATTTGGGTTTCAATGTCAATTAATGTTACAAGTAATTAAAATGGCTAAAATGAGAAAAGGGATGAAGAGGTTATATATTTATGTGAAATCCAAGAACAAGGACGAGTCTCTAAAACAAGTTATATCAACTATTTCTAGTACCTTTGACACAATCAGAAAGAAAAGTCATTCTAAAGATAGGAATGTAGCATAATGAGCAATAAAAACAACTTTAGTAAACAAAACTACTTCTGATAAAAGAATGATGACAAACTTAAGTGTATATTTTAATATTCATTATAAAAATTTAGCAAGAGCTGTAAAGACAAGAGTTAAATTTGAAAGTGATTTGGTAAACCATTTGTCGAGCTTTAGTAATAGACTCCTAAGGTCTGACATGAAACTTATTGGTGAAGTCAAATTTTGATTGAAAATTTTTGGCACAATAATACAAGAGTATCACCTAATGCCAGAGATGTTCTTAAATTAAGATTTGGCTCAAAAATTTGTGATCCACAACCAATACACCTTTTGGAAATGACTCAAACTGAATTGTATAATTTGTTTTGGATGTTAAGGTGCTAAGTATTAGTATTAGTCAAAGATCTTTTAAAAAATGTAAACCATGGTATGTAAGGATTAACAAGGAGTCACATGTTGTTACAAATCTCATGTTAAATTTTGTTATCATTATGATGTAGTTTGATCTATACATTCTACCATGCATACTAATGAAATTTTGTAGGAATGTGATATTAATATACCACCTTAAACTGTAAAGGATTTATATCAGGTTTATTTTGTAACCCACCTAATGAGCAATTTTTTCTTTTGAAAGCATGTGTTTCTAGTGTATGTGATGCATGTGGCAATCTTGCATTATTAGATAAATGTTTCCATGAAAATATTTCAATTGATTTTGGGCATTAATTAGTTGATGTAAAAGGATTTAACACTATTGAGTATTCATTGAAGGATGGAAAGGTTAGAAATAAGTGCGATCTAATTACTGAAAAAGTTAATGTTCATACATTTATGAATGAATTCAAGAGTAAGGTTGTACCTAAATATGTGAAACACTCTCAAAATGCTAGATGGCTTGATGGACAGTTTCACATATGCAAGAATACATTTCTAATTGGTAGTATAATTTCAGTTGTTGACTTTGCTGAGAACTATATGCTTGCACCACAAGATGAGATCTAACCACAATATTATAATTCAGTGCAAATAACAATTTTTGTTCATATTGTCTATAGGCATGCACCTAATAGTACAAAAGAGGATCAATTTTTTTTGAGAGAGTAACATTTCTATACTAGTGATAATAAATTACACTCATCAAAGTTTGTCTAGTATTGCTTTAAGACCTTTTATGATAATTTAAGGGAGAGATAAATTCATATAACACAACATCTAATATGGTAAGATAATTGCAAAGGGAAATTCAAGAATGCTAGAATGTTTTATTGGTTGAGTAGAACACATAAGAAAATTAATATCCAACATATTTGGATTTTTTTTATGCTGGACATGGTAAAGGAGAACATGATAGTGCTGTAGCATGTGTTAAGAGATCCCTTTGTAGAGAGAAACTCAAATTTGAGGAAAAAGAAAAACTTAAAGATGCACGTGCAATTTTTGAATGGTGTAAAACAAGTTTATCTTCAGGATCAAATTAGAACTCTACAATCAGACGTTTCTTCTAGATAGTTGAAGAGAAGAATATCCTTTAAAGAATGATTGTGATACAATTAATGGGTTAGATCAATGACATTCATTTAGGAGTTCTAATTCTAACACTTGGACTATATGGACTAGGGAGTTTGCATGTTTTTGTAAATTTTGTGTTGCAGGTGAATGCGAAGAATGCAAGGATATGGAATGGGTTAAAGTATGGAAACATAAATACTTAACACCTAGTGAGAAACATGATCAAGATGCTATAAGAAATGAAGACCTAAATCATGAATTTGCATCACAAGATTATGATAATGTTTTTTACCTCATACAGCTCGATAATTTAATTCAATTTCTTGTAAACTTCAAATTATATTATCAATGTACATGTCATATAATTTATTATTGTATTTGAATTAAAAGTGTAAGAAGTTTTATTTGTACATGTAATTAATTTTGTTTTGTAGGACATGTGTATGTTGTTGTTGCACCTAATGATAATGAAGAGCATAGTGAGCATTGGCTAGCTCGATGTGTAGAACCTAAGAAAAAATTGATATGCCATTAGTAGATGATGATGGTTTTCAATATCCAACTGGGTATGTTGTGGTTTTTGGTACATGGCTACACAAATACCTAACAAGAAGGAATGGTTTTCCAGCTTTTGAATACTACCAATCAGAAAAGAAGATTATACACTATTCCCATTTAGTAGTGGCAACAGATACCAAATTGGAAAGGTACAAAGGGAGACCTGCTAATAAAATATTATGGACACTTTCAATGGAAGAGCATGAGGCAATCATAGATGTATTACAAAAAAGAGAGGATATTGATGGTGCATTAGGTTGAATCAAATTTCAACATGTAAGTTTTTGTTAATTTTAATTTTAATTTTTATATGTAGTTCTATATGTAGATGTCTTATTTCAAGCCTCATATGTAGAACTAATTACTTTGGTTTCTAGGTGTCAAGTACAACTGGACACCATAGATGTTAGTCAACTTGTGCATTTTACAACTTTTGGCTAATCAAAGTTGTCATAATAGGTGAGTGCAATTCATTTATTTAACTTTTGGATCCTAGATTTAAATTTTCAACATAAATGATAAAGTTAAATTAAATTTACATTTAAATACATATTTTCTAAGATTTCAACATTCATTTTTATGATGCAGGACCTCTAGAAGAACATAGACATGAACTATTTATGCAGTTCAATGAACACTTGTATTCGTCCAGTTTTGGTTTTATAAAATACACGAGTTCACTTTTATTCATCCATTTTTGTTTTAAATATAAATTAAATGCATAGTTGTATAGTCATATGTTCACTAATGGATAATGATATAGTTATTTGAACATCCATATTTCATAGTTGAAATTAATATCTCATGGTTAGATGGATGATTTTTTTATAGTTAATCTTGAAGTCAATATTAGTTACATCTATATTGTTTCATGTCAATTATATAATAATTTATTTGATTAATGATAGTTCTAAAATCAACTTCTCTTGTCAATTACATGAATAAATAGCTACTATTAATGATAAAATTACAATTGATATTAATTCATAATTGATATTTAGATAAAATCATATATCTAGATTCAAACCACTATTAAAAAAACCATGAAATAGGATTTTAAAAGTCCATAAATAAGATAAATAACCTAGCAAGTCTTGAAATAATATATATCATAATGCCCATCATATCAAATTATGATATATATAATAACACAACAAAGTCCTAATATAACAAGTCCAAATAATGCAAGTCCAAATAGCATGATAATAAGTCCCAATAACATGTATAACGTGCATGTCATCATAAAATGTCCATCATATAATAACATAAAAAGGTCTAACATGTGACAAAAAGGAGTGAAATAATGTATATAACACATATAATCTAACTCTCCTCATCGAGCTGATTTGCAGTCCTCTTCACTCCACGTGAAGGTGAGTGGGATGCACCATCATGTCCTATGTTCTCCTAAGTGCCCTCATCCTCCTGTACATTCTTAAAGATTGCATTAGAAGACTAAAGATTGCATCAGAAGACTATGTGTGTTAAATTCAAATGAATTTCATAATTTACTTAAAAAGTAAAATTAATATTAATGAACATTTAAAATTTTACCATGCGCCCATTCTCAGTAATGCCCTCAGTGGGACAAGGAGGTTCTCTCTCGACAACATCAAAAGTTGATGTAGTAAAGTCCTGTAAAAAAGACTAAAATAATGTATAATTCAAATGACTTGCATAATTCACTTAAAAAGTAAAATTAATATTAATAAAGATTTAAAATTTTACCATGTTCCCATGCTTAGTAATGCCCTCAGTGGGACAAGGAGGTCCTCTCTCAGAAACATCAAAAGTGGATGCAGTCAAGTCCTATAAAAAAGAGTGAACACGTGTATATAATTCAAATGACTTGCATAATTCAATTAAAAAGGTTCATTCAAATGACTTGCATAATTCCCTTAAAAAGTAAAATTAATATTAATGAATATTTAAAATTTTACCATGTGTCCATGCACAGTAATGCCCTCAGTGGGAAAAGGAGGTCCTCTCTCAAAAACATCAAAAGTGGATGCAGCCAAGTCCTGTAAAAATAAACATTACAAAATTTTGATAATCCAGGTATAAAGACAGGTATACAATAGACAATGAAAAATTAATTTTTTATTCATGATCTCAAAGGACAATGTCGATGGCTGTATTTGGCTGAATCTTGTAGCCATGCCAATATTCATGGTGGTGTCGACCTAAAAAACATATAAAAAGAATGAATCAAACTTGTACATACATAAATATTAAATTATATAACTTGACTATAAATTTATCAAACAAAAGCATTTACATTAGATTTCTGGCGCATAGCCAATGTCATTGATGAGGTAGGATGTAAATGTGATGTAGCACGAGACAATAAAATATCCTACAAGTGCAAAAAAATAAGCACGAATAAAAGTTGTACACTAATTAGTAATCATATAAGAACTTAAAATTAATGAATGAAAAACATACCTTGGGTATATATGAGGCCAAGTCTCAGTGGCCGGTACGGCAGAGCGTGAATAACTGTCAACCTCAGTATTATATGAAGCACCCTAAAAAATTGAAAAAAATATGTCAAACACATTATCAATTCAAGTTTTAATTGTGTACTTAAAATGTGCTTAAATGTATCTAGATCAAAGTACATACCATGAATGGGTGACCAAGATCTTGAGATGTGGAGATGATACGATGAGATTCACTAAATTACCTAGTGTCAACCCTCCTCTATTCACCAAAAAATAAAAATTCTATGGTTGAAACATGTGTGTAAATATGGAATTTAATATGGCACTGTAAATTACAATTAAATTTACCTCTGCAAGATGATCATTATTTGCACAAAGAAAATCAACATATGATGTGATCTCATCTCCAACATCACCTTGTGAGCCATCATCAACATCATCATATCCACCATGAGTAACAACATCACCATTAGGCTCACTCTACAGACCCCTACATATATCCCCGTAGCTTGTGAAAACATGTTCTATTCTAGGGAAACCCTCGCTTGGGTAACCTGCTCCAACAAATTTGTGAAAGGGCACTATATGAACCAAGAGCTCACTATAGTACTCGCTAATGGATAGGTGCAGGAACTACTGGAGAAAGAATTGGAACAAGGGGCTCATTATGCACACAATTTCTAGTTCTATCACTCAATTGTCCCCTGTCCTATTCTGTGGCATACCTTGACCAACCCCTTGGAATTCTCTCATATCAAAGTAATTGGGTTTCTAATGTAGGAACATCCTGTGGTAGTTGGAAATCTCATGTCACCAAATACATTTTTTGGTTTTATTTTCATCTTAGTAGTTAACTTGGTTAGAGACCTGAGGTGCTTAGTCACTTTGGTGGAATTTCTCAGTTCAAAGATGTATTGCTTCACTGTTGGACTCGGTGGTGCTTGGTGTGGCTATTTTCGGTGATATTATACTTGGGGTACACTTCTCGGTGGTAGTTTCTCAGTGTGTACATCTTAGTGGTGTCTTTCTTGGTAGTTGATGTAGAGTGGACAACCAAAAGCCTCAAAAGGGCTCAAAAGGACAATATATCCTTCAATAGCCCAACTCCAAGAGGAAAACGTGCTCTACACTTATCACAAGTGTATAAAGGAATAGGATCTAGGTTATCACAACCTACTACCCATGGGGTAACCTACTCACTAGGTTCCACCAAGTCTAGATCACCAATTCCAAATGATTGGCTCTTAAGCACTTATCCCAAATTATCAAAAATACCCCATAAAATGACTCCAAGGACCAGGGGTACCCTACACTCATGGATGTGGCCTATTTAGGTCCCTAAGACAAGATTCCATGATCCTACTCAACATATGCAACCTTTTGAACATAGTTGCTTTGGAAACCCTCTTATTGGCTTGTAGCCTTTTCTCGAAGGATTTTTGATCTTACACAAAATATTTACACATAACCCCTTAAACAAATTAGAAATTCAGATACCCTTGATGGCCTAAGGTATTAGAGTTAAGCACCAAAACATGAAGATGAAAGGAAGACATGTTGACACACAAAAGTGCTATTGCAAATAGGCCTAATTAGGTCTACACTTACACTAAAATTTCTATTTCCTTGCATCCAATGCCCAAATAAACACTTGGATCATGTGAGGGCATGTATGAGGGTCTTCTACACTGATTTTGAGGTCTTGATTAATCCCCAAACAAAAGTTATGTGGACTATCCTAATTCACTGATTGGTGCACACATGGACATGTACACCTAGGGCATCATGGAAAGGCCATCTCCCTAAACTTTGACAAACCCAACCTGAATATTCTTAAAGAACACAATAAAACCATAATTTACACCAAGGGTCATTAAATTCCCATGGTGGAAACAAGAAATAAACACAATTCTTATTGAAACCCTTATTTAGGGCCTACAAACCAGGCAGCGAGAACAAAAATTCAATAACTTGCAATGTATAGGAAGTCAATACATGAGACTAAGTGAAAAAGGAAGATAATTCATAGGTTCAACTTGGTGTGTCAGACTTTCATTTAATTTCTTCCATACCTATCTGTACCAACTAACTGTTTCACGGATTTGCAGAGAAATGGTTGATCTTTATTGATTTCAATGCTAAAATTACATAATCATCCTAAAACCCACCTATAAGGTCTTATGTAGGCATTCCAAATGGTTAAATTTCATTTTTAAACTAACTATCCATTTGGGAATTATTTTTACAAGTTTTGACAAAAGTTGTCAATGTTGCTCAAAAATTGCTTGACAACTTTTTGAGCAATTTTGCAATATTTTGCAATTTTGCACATTAGGTGACCAAACTTGGTCCAAACCTTTATTTTTTGATCCCTAATGGATAAACATATGAAAAAATGAAAATAACCTATAATTTAGGTTTTGGACATTCATTGACCAATAGTTGACCAAGGGCTTATAAAATGCCAATCTTGGAACTAGGTCTTACAAAAAATTCCAAAGTGAAAACTAGGATACTAATATTATCTAAAGGTCACTAGGACCTTGAAGGAAACCATAAATTCCAAATTAACACTTAGGTTATCAAGGGTTGTCATGCACCATACTCCCTATGAGGTTTTGAGCTCAAGTTCCCACTTGAGGTTAATTTATCAAGAGTGATGTCATGTTGCTTGATTTGTTCCTTTGTCATCCAGGTAGCATCAATGTTAGGGAGTCCTTTTCACTTGACCAGGTATTGCATATACTTCTATTTTATACTTTTCTTGAGCACCTTGGACTCAAGGATTATTTCCAACTCCACCAGTTTTCTTTGTGTAAGATTTGTGACATAGTCTCCTTCATCCTCTTCACTTTGTGGATCCTGCACATTGGTCATATCTGAAACACATTTCTAAGGGCTGAGATCAGAAACATTAAATATAGGAGAGATCAATAAGGTAGGAGGAAGGGATATTTCATAGGCATTTTCACCCATCTTGTTGAGAATGGTGCATGGCCCAAATTTATTCATATGTAGCTTTGAATACTTTCCCTTAGGTAGTCTCTCTTTCCTCAGGTATGCCCATACCTTATCTCCAATTTGGAAATGAATCTATCTTCTCTTCTTATCTGCATGTGCTTTGTATTTCATGGTGGAATGCTGCAAGGTGTCTTTTACTTTTATCTGTACTTTGGTGATGAGCTTTGCTAGATCTTCCCCTTGTGCACTCACTCTCAAATCTAAAGGTAACTCCACCAAGTCTAGAGTAACCTTAGGATGTAAGCCATAGAAAGTTTGGAAAGGTGTCTTTCTTGTAGACCTATTCAAGGAGCCATTAAAGGCAAATTCTTCCTGGGGAAGTATCATATCTCAACTTGGAGTATACTATTTTGTGAGGCATCTTAAGAGATTTCCAAGAGACCTATTTACCACCTCTATTTGCCCATTTGTTTGTGGGTGGTATGCTGAATTGTAGGTCAGATTGGTGCCTAGTTTCTTGAAAAGTGTCCTCCAAAAGTGACCTTGAAACTTTACATCTCTGTCAGAAACTATTGTTTGGGGTAGGCCATGGATTCTAACCACTTATTTGAAGAATATGTGTACTATGTGTGAAGCATTATTTGTGCTATTAAAAGGAACAAAATGCACCATTTTACTAAACCTATCCACTATGACAAAAATGCTATCATAACCCTGTCTTGTTCTTGGTAAACCCATTAAAAAATCCATGGAGATGGACTCCCATGGTCTAGTGGTTATAGGAAGAGATAGATAAACCTTGATTAGTTGATAATCCTTTAGCTTGCTGACAAATGGAACATGATTCAACAAATTTCCTAACATCCTTAGCCAATTTTGGCCAAAACCAACTTCTCTTTACCAAGTCTGTTGTCTTGTCTATTCCAAAGTGACCTCCCATGCCACCACAATGCTTTTCTCTGATTATGTTTGTTCTCATGGAACACTTAGGGATACATAACTACGCCCCATTAAACAAAAAGATTATTCTGTATCAAAAAGTCAGAGAAATGAGTATGATAACTGCCCGTCATATTTTTGTAGACCTCAAATGCTTCTCCAAAATCTGGATCTCCTGCATATAGGTGTTCGAGTGAGTCAATGCCCACACTCTAAAGTTGAACTTCTTCAATTAATCCAACCCTTCTACTAAGTGCATCATCCACCTTGTTGGCTAGTCCCTCTTTGTGCTTTATGTTAAATGTGTAGGCTTACAATTGTTCCATCCATTTTACATGTCTAACCCCTAGTTTGTCCTGAGTATTGAAGAAACTCAATGCATGGTTATCGGTAAAAACTATAAACTCTTTTGGGAGAAAATAATGTCTCCATTTTTAAGTTCTTGAACCATGGAATATAACTCAAAATCATATGTAGAGTATTTCTTCTTTGCATCATTTAATTTTTCAGAAAAGAATGCCACAACCTTACCTTCTTGGCATAGGACAACACCTATTGCCAAATTGCTTGCATCTGTCTCCACAACAAACACTTTTTTGAAATCAGGAAGATTTAAGACTTGATATTGAGATACCCTATTCTTGAGGTATTGGAAAGCATCATTAGCCTCTTTAGTCCATACAAACTTAATCTTCTTACCACCTTTAATAGTGTCCAACATAGGTGCATAAACATGACTGAATTTTTTTATAAATTTCCTATAAAAAGTGGAAAGACCATGAAAAATTCTAACATCACCTTGGTTCTTTGGTGGAGGCTAGTTGACATTGCTTGAACCTTCTTAGGGTCCATTTTAGGGTGCCTTGTGAGATGAAAAACCCTAGGAACACAATTTCCTTCTTCATGAACATGCACTTTTCCAAGTTAATCACTAACTTGTGTTGATGAAGTCTCCTTAAAACCTGTTCAATGTGATCAAGATGTTCTTCCTTGCTATGAATGAATATTAGAATATCATCAAGATATATGACTACAAAGTTACCAATAAAGTCAATAAAGATTTCATTCATGAGTCTCATGAATGTGCTTGGGGCATTGCTCAGCCTAAATGACATCATTAACCACTTAAAAAGGCCTTCAGTTGTTTTAAAAGCTATTTTCCATTCCTCTCCTGGCTTTATCCTTATTTGGAGGTATCCTAATTTTATGTCAATTTTTGTGAATTAACATGCATTACCCAACTGATCAAGTAAATGCTCCATTCTTGGGATAAGGAACCTGTATCTTATAGTGATCTTGTTGATGGATCTACTATTTGAACATAATCTCCATTTACCATCCTTTTTATGGGCAAGAACAGATGGAACTACACATGGGCTAAGACTTTTCTAAATTAAGCCTTTGTCTAACAGTTCATTACTTGTTTGGTAATGTCTGCATGCTGAGTAGGTGTCATCTTGTATGGGGCCTTATTAGGTAGGGAAGAACTAGGTATAAGGTTTATTTGATGACTGATATCTCTTAAGGGAGGGAGGCTTGTGGGCAGGTCACTAGCAATGACATCACTGTATTTGTTTAGCAGTTCTTTGACTTCATTTTGTATGGGGTCATTCTCATCAGCTCTCATGTTATCCTTGGGCTTAGAGATTAGAAAAAAGGCTTTAGTCTTAGGCTCTTTTAACACTTGTAACATTTCCTTTTCTCCTAAGGTAATAACATTAGGTTTTCTCTATTTTAGGATCATGAAGGGGCTTCATGGTGAAAGTTTCCCCATTTTTAATGATGGAGTAGGTTTTCTTCTTACAATGATGCGTGGCACCCACATCATACTACCAAGGCCTATCTAAAAGGATGTGGGAAGCATCCATTTCCACAACATCACAAAGTACTTTATCTTTGAAGTTTGAAATAGAAAATTCTACCCATGCTTGTTCAGTTACTAAAGTTTGTTGACCTTTGGTTAGCCAAGAGACATGGTAGGGAAAGGGGTGTGGCTTCTTAGGAAGATTTAATTTCTGAACCATTTCAAGAGATACAAAATTTTTAGTTGAACTAGAATCTATCAGTAGATTAGATACCTTTCCATTGCATTTGATCTTTTTCCTGAAGAGGTTCTTCCTTTGAGGTGGTTCTTGATTATGTGGTACTTGAAAGAAGACTTGCCTCATCATCAGACATGCTCATTCCTTTGGTTCTAGGTCCCTTGGATTGATATTATATTCTTGTTTTTCTTCTTAGATGAGCTGTTCTGATTAAGTAAAAATAGGTTTTACAAGGACCCGAAACCTTTACAAAGTAATAAATTTCACTAGGTTTTACAAGGAACTGAAACCTAAAGAGTTAAAACAAATATTCAACAAAGGAGCAAAAAAAAGCTGTGCTCGAGCACCAATAAAGGAAAGGAAATAGGAATAAAATCAACTAAACCAAAAGAAGTCCCACAGATACAATAATAAAAATAGGGACAACAAAAAACCCCAAAGGGAAGGAAAATAGGACAACTACATTCCATGCACCAACTCCTCCACTTCAATGATCATAATCTGCATACTGTTGACCAAACTCTTGAGATCTGCAGTATCTTTGTCCTCCTTAGGACTTTTCTTCTTATTACTATCTCTAGTGTGCTTTCCTGAGCCAATTCCCTCTTTGATCTCTCTGCTTTCCTTCTCTTTTTTATCCCTATCCATTTTGTTCATCAAAATCTGTGCATGACCACAGTAAGCCTTGAGACTGATAAGACATTGTTCCCTGATTTTTTAACAGTGGCCTCCAACCTCTCCATCGTAGTGTTTAGGTTTGTAATCTTCTCATCATTACTCTCTTTCTCAGCCCTGTCTTGGATGTCTTTGATATTTCTCTCCATTATCCCCCACTTTATTAACAAATTCTACCTAGGCTACATAATTCCCTACCAATTCTTTCATTTCATTCAGACAAACAACCACTAGTTTTTCCCCAATACCCATACTGTTAAGAATATTTATTTCAACCTTTATAATATCAAATTCTTTTTTCAAATTATTCTGATCATCAATCAGATTGCTTACCAGACTAGTGAAACCCACAATGTAATCTTTTTTGTCCACAAAGAAAAATTTCTCCCTTGTGTCCACATTATCATGGAAATCACTTTCCTTACGCCCAGAATCTTCATCAATTCTGTTGTTCTTTTCATCTTTTTCTTCTTCCTACTTCTTCTCTTCAATTTTCTCCCTGAGACAGGTGTCTTCATTTCCCTCATCTTTTCTCTCCTCCCTATTCTCCTCTTTTTCCTTATCCTCCCTATTCTCCTCTGTGTTTTTCTTTAAATCTTCCTCGTCTGAAGTAACATTAATTCTCCTCTTGCTGGTGTGGCTATTCTTACGGGTAATTTTAACTTTCTCCTTACCCTCCTTGCATTTCCTTTTTTATCCTCCTTTTTCTCCTCCTCAAAATCAGTCTCTGTTTCCAACTCCTCATTCTGAATCTTCTTCTTTGTTATCTTTTTTCCCTTTTTCTTTTAGCTTCCCTCCCCAATCTCCTCATCACTATCCTTCTCCATTTCCAACCCTTTAGAGAAGGGTTTCTTCTAGTTTTTAGAAACACCCTTTCTGTTAGATTTAGGGGTTTTAAACCCTTTGGACTCCTCTTCACTCTCTATTTATTCCCCATACATAGTGTCATCTTCATCCCCATCTATGTATTCTTCCTCCTTCAAATTTTTCTTTCCCAACAACCTTTCCACTTTTTTAGAATTTAGCACCTCATATATGAGAAGCATAAGTCCTTGGTGGGATGCATGATCCCCCTTTGAATATTTTTGTAAACTAGATATGGTAGCATCTAATGAGCTAAGCAGATAGTAAGGTAAATTGACTTTAACCTTATGCCAAAAATGGTTTAATAACATGAAATGGTGCCCATACGCCCTAGTAAACCTACCATCCAGAGTGACATAACTGATTATCACATAAATGACATACCTCCAGGATTTGGAAATGTGCTTCAGATTGTGGTAGGAAGCATCAATCTTGACCAATCTATTCTTTTCCTTCTCATCCTCTAGGAAAGTCTCCCAAGCTTTATCCAAGATCAATCTATCTCTATAAAACTTAATACCATCCATACCATTCCAGTAGCTTCAGCTATGATCTCCTCCGTAACCTCCATATACTGATCTCCAACCAGAATCTTGCCCTCTTTCCAAGTTTTCATGAAAATCCTAGTGATAGAAGGATTCCTGCCATGGATCCATTCTAGGAAAACAACTAGCCCACCCTCTTTCACGATATTCCAAACTCTCTATTTTTTCTTCCAACTGTTACAGTTAACAGGCTCAACTCTTTTCTTGTTTCCTCCCATTTTCTTACTCTGGTTGCAACAAATTTTACTATTATGACTGAAGAAAATGCCAAAATGAATATTTTGCAAAGCCAAAAGGACCTAGAAAGTGTGCCAAATCTAGATCACAATAATAATAGAGTACTTACAACTTCAAAGGTAATAATGACACATCACCTACGTATTAATGATTTTAAAACAACTTACCATTTTAATAATTTTCTGACGGCTCCTCAATCAATCCATCTCAAGCAATAATTTCACTTGAGATGGAACATCATTTCCATCATCCCACTATTCCACCTCATCACTCTAACATGCATTATTCCCCACCCAGTCAGCAACGCCATTAACCTCACGGTAATTATGGGTAGTAATACAAATTTCAAAAGAGCACATAATATCTTTGGATTTTTGAATAATATTGTATATAGTCCATGAGGCAGGAGTGTCATTGCTTAAACATTTGAATATGTTGAGAGAATCCCCTTCTAACTAGACTTTAGTGCTACCTCTTTCTTTAGCTAAAATAAGAGCCTAAAGATCCGCACAAGCTTCTGCGAGATGACTAGTTTGATTACCGATAGGGATAGCTTTTATACATGTACAGACACCATTTTCATCTCTGATGACAATGCCACATCCTACTACCCCTAGATTACCCTTAGAGGAAGCATCAAAATTGATTTTTTGCCATCCCTTTGGGGGACAATCCCATCTAGCATCCTCTCTTTTAGTTTTGTTTTCCTTTTTTTTGGAATTGCCATTGATTTTCCAATTTTTGAACAGGGAAACATCGTTCTCCTGTAGAGGTTCTAACACTTTATCCTGTAACATAAGATTCTCTTTTATGGCTCTCTTAATCTTAAAGAAAACCTCCTTTTCACAAGTAATCTTTTCTCTGAACTCTCTATCATTTCTTTCTCTCCAGACCCCCCAAAAAACATGGGGTAGGACAAAATTCCAGATCTTAACAACTGTGTCATGCTTTGAAGGATAGATCCAAGATTTAAAAAGACTCTCCAGATTATCAGGAAAAACCCACTCAATATTAAGGACCTAGAAAAAAAGATCCCAATTTTTTTTGACAAATGAGCAGTGGATGAAGATATGTCCCACACTTTCCTCCTCTAGCTCACAAAAATAACACCTGTTAACAATAGTCATACCTCTTTTTTTGAGATTGTTAGTTGTCAAAATTTTATTTTGCATCATTAACCAGAAAAAAACATTAATTTTAGGAATGAGGTTTTTATCCCAGACTTTCGCCCAAAAAGGCTCAATAAGGTCTTCAAACTTCAAATGGTATAGAGAAGAGATAGTTAAGTTACCATCATTACTATGTTTCCAAACAATCCTGTCCTCTTCCTCAATCAAATTGATTGAGTTGAGAATTTTTTTAAGATGATCTAGTCTTATATCAATGATAGATAAATCTTTCCAGTGACCCCTTTACCAATATTCTTCAACTTTCCTTCCAAAAATACTTTTACATTGATTCTCAAAGATACACCATTTAGGGCATTCCTTGAGGGGGGAATGAAGAATCCACTCATCATCCCAGAAAAGAACTTTGCTACCATTTCCCACTTTCCACTTAATTCCTTTTTTAATTTTGGATTTATTTTTCATAACATTTTTCCATATGAAAGATCCAACCCTTTCCCTATCCTCATTCAGAAAGGCATCAAGATTAGGACTGTCCTTATTATACGTATTATCCCATATAAGAGTCCATTCTCCTATAGAGTTATAGTATCTCCATATAAATTTGGTGAGGATATTCTCATTCAAGTTCTTAATTCTTCTTAGCCCTATGCCCCCTTTCTTGATCGGACAACAAACTTTGTCCCAGGCTATAAGCACTATCCTTTTTTTTTTCCCATCCCTGTCTATAGAAATAGTTTTTGAATTTTTTCAATGGCTTCACCAAAATTTTTAGGGATTTTAAAAATTCTCAAAGCATAAAGAGGAAGACCTTGAAGAGTAGCTTTGAGAATCTGGATTTTACCCGCTTGACTTAGCAGCATCCCTTTCCATCCTGCAATTTTACTGTAAAATTTGTCCACTAAGGAGCTCCAAAAAGTATCAGGAGGTTCTAAACAAAGAGGGAGACCAAGATAAGTACCAGGCATAGTTCCCAAGTCACATCCTAATATCTTAATGATTCTCATCTTTCTTTTGTCAAGGACATTGAAAAGATACACCAAACTTTTTCCCCAGTTTATAATATGGCCAGAAGCTTTCCCATAATTATTCAAAGCTTTCTTAATATTACTAGCATTTTTAACTGAGGCTTCTCCTATAATAACCAAATCATCTACAAATTGCTGATGAGAGAAACCTTGGTTCTCCGAGGATGGTTGTAACCCTTTAATGTCACCTTTCCTCACCTGATTCTCCATGTACCTTCCCATGCATTCAGCCATGAGGATGAAGAGAACAGGGGACAGGGGATCCCCCTGTCTTAGTCCCCTAGAAGATTTAAAGAACGAGGTAGGAGAACCATTAACCAAAATAGAAAAAGTAGGAGAGGAAATAAGCTGGAAAATGAGATCTGTACATTTACTATTAAATCCAAAAGTCTTTAGGACTTGCACCAAAAAATCCCAGTCCACTCTGTCATAGGCTTTATATATATCTAATTTCAAAAGAAGGCCCTCCTTCCTAGACATCACTAGAGAATGAAAATTTTCATGGATCATAATGATGGAGTCCATGATTTGTCTCCCCAGCACAAAACCATTTTGTTGCTAGGAAATCAAAGAAAGGAGAATCGCCAAAATCTTGGTGGTAAGAACCTTAGAAATAATTTTTTAAATAGAATTGCACAAACTGATAGGTCTAAACTGATCCATCTTATCTGCTCCCTATTTCTTAGGAATAAGGGCTATAAAAGTACCATTCATCTCCTTCAGAATTTTTCTGGTTCTGAAACTCTCTTTCATCGCATTGGTAACTTCCTTTTCAATAATATGCCAGTAATATTGGAAGAATAACATAGGAAAATCATCTGACCTTGGGGATTTTTCTCCTTCAAAAGAAAAGACAACCTTTTTTTATCTCAGAGTTAGAAGGGATAGCATTTAGCCTGACATTCTAGTTTTTATTAAGAATATTTGGGATGCACTTCAGAAATTCATTTTGTTCCTCCTTGTCGAGCTCACTATCCTTTTGCAGTAAACTTTGAAAGAATTTTTTCGTCTCCAATCTGATTTCCTCCTCATTATTAGAAATAGTTCCACTAATGTTTAACTTAGAAATCCTATTAGCCATTCTGCGTTTTAAAGTTGTCATACAGAAATACTTAGTATTTCTATCTCCTTCCTTCAAGAAAATCTTTCTTGATCTCTGTCTCTAGAAAGTTTCTTCTTTTGCAATGATGTTATGCATCTCGACCAGCTTCTCACTCTCTTGATCTCTTGAAATATAAGCATAAACATCCTTTTGGATGCTCTCCTAGATTTCCTTAATCTCTAAACTTACACTAGCCTTGGTAGTAAATATATTGCCAAAAGTCTCTTTTTTCCACACTTTGATATTATCCTTGACATTTTAAAGTTTTTTAGCTAGGATAAACATAGAAATTCCCTTTATATTTATTTTCCACCACTCTATCCTTTGTTCAAGTTGTGGATGCAGAGTCCACATTTTCTCAAATCTGAAAGGAAAGTTTCTTTTCTTATCAATTGGGTCAGCCAGAAAGGTAATGAGATTGTGATCTGATCCTACCCTAATGTGGGCCGATATAGAGTAGTAATAATTAGAGAACCAATCATTAGTAATGAGAGCCCTTTCCAGCCTAACTTGAATGAGGTCCTTCCCATTTCTTCTATTAGTCCAAGTATATTTAGTTCCCTATATTTCAATGTCATGGAGATAATGACAGTCAAAAAAATTCATTAGGTCCATCCTACTATCCAGATTAGAATAGCTTCCTCCAGTTTTTTCCTTTTCTCTTAGAGGAGTATTGAAATCTCCCATAACAATCCATTCTTCATTTTTAAAGGAATTTCTCAAAGAAGACAGCTGCTGCCAAAAGACTTCTCTGCCTTTTTTGGTATTGGGGGCATAAATATTAGTCAAAGCCCATGAAGTATTATCCTTCCTATGCCTAAACCTGATGCAAGACACATTATCCCCTTTTATGATATCTCCATTCCATATGGTCGCAATGCCCCCAGAAGCTCCATTAGAGTCACCCCCACAAGTTATTCCATTTTTAAAAAATCTAAGCTTTTCAAATTTATCCTTGAGCATTTTAGTTTCTTGAATCAAAAAAAATATTTGGTCTATTGTCCATAATCATATTCCTAACAATGTCCTGCTTATGGGGATTATTCAGCCCCCTAATATTCCAAGATATAATCTTCATGATTTAACAAAGGATCCTACCTCCAGAATCCGCTGGCTTCCATCCGCAATGTTCTTTTTGGCCTCTTTAATTCTCACCTTCTAGTTTGATGGCCTACCTGGAGAAGAAATATTAGCTCCCACATCTCCATTCCTGCTGCTTCTTGTTGCTACCTTTCTACTTGGTAACTCTTTGTCCTTCTTTCCTTTTTTTTCTCTCCTTGATTTTCTTTCTCATCTTCAATTTCACTCTGTTCCCTCACTAGGATATGGCTTATTTTTGTGGGGTCCCCCCAGTTTGGTATTTAATTTTCATGATTTCTTCCCCCTTTAGGAGTAATTTCAAATTGATTAAGGGTATCTTAACTCACCACCATATCCTGTTGTTTTTGCTACTCTGTTGCTTTCACTTCCCGAATGTCGGTCTCTGGGCTTCCTCCATGTTTTTTATCCTTTTTCTCTCCATTAGGATATTCCATTTGTTCAATTTCTATGTCCACTATTACTGACTTCGTAATCTCCTCCTCTTCCACTTGGGCTACTTCTGTTTCCTGATTTTGTCCTTCAATTTCATTTTTCTCATGAACCTCATTATTTGTAAGAATAACTGCAATATTAGCTATCACAATATCTCCCATTCGAGCACTATTAGTAGTATTGGATTTACTATCTTGTCGCTGTAACCACCTGAATTTGGTCTGTCGCAACTATAGACCCTATTTTCCCTAAGTGTGATCATACCCTTGATTTATGTCCAAACGACCCTGTTACTACTTGGCATAATTCTTTTAGTCAATTTAATGTCCTAGGTGATTTTTATCACTGATTTATATTAATTATTATAGCCATACAATTCAAATCAATTTCGACCAATCAAATCAAATCAAAATCAAACATGGCTATAGTATTTAATTATAAA
>MU224564.1:3860508-3873626 GCA_018584345.1 Thuja plicata | reverse complement strand
AACAAAACATAAGGTAATTTGATGCTCAAAACATGGCTTCTATCTTCTTCTAAATCCAAGTTAATTACATAATCAATGATTCCTAAAATCTCTGATCTATCGGGAACAAAATCAAACTCATATTTTCGCGTAATTTAACTTGATAAACTATGTGTTTATTTTTAAACACACCTTCTTCTACTTCTTTCTTTCTGGCCTTACCACTTCCTGCAAGTGATACGTTAATTCAACTGAGGGATTTTATTTCTTTCCTTCGATTTTGTTCCCAAGGGGGCATGATCACACTATCATCAATTAAATTTTTGCTTGAAACAGCATCACAATGACTTCATTATCAAACAAACTAGGGGCATAACAGTTTCTTGACTAATGTCGGAACTATTGGATAGAAAGCTTTGGTTCTCATGAGCTAGATATCTTATGTTTCCTTATTTTTAGAATATTTTTAAAGCTCCTAGCAGCTTCGTATTGGCTTTCAGACGACAACAAAGTTCAGAATCAGTATTATCAATTTTCAAACAAAAACCAAGTTCAAAATTGGTATTTTTAAAATCTTTTATTGATCTTTGGATGACAACCAAGTTCAAAATCAACTCTATCAGTTTAGTTCAATCAAGTGCAAGACTGATCTCATCAACATTTTGTTCGACAACCAAGAACGGGATTCTCAATCTTTTTGAAGTCAAAATCAAAAACTTTCTTTGAATTAATGCGCTGCTCGCACATTAATTCAAAGAGGGGCAAATTTAACCACCTGAATTTGGTCTGTCACAACTATAGACCCTATTTTCCCTAAGTGTGATCATACCCTTGATTTATGTCCAAACGACCCTGTTACTGCTTGGCATAATTCTTTTAGTCAATTTAATGTCCTAGGTGATTTTTATCACTGATTTATATTAATTATTATAGCCATACAATTCAAATCAATTTCGACCAATCAAATCAATTCATTTAATCAAACATGGCTATAGTATTTAATTATAAAGGAATTAAATAAATCCCTATATCAAATAACCACTTGCAATTAACCCATTCCCCTAGCCTATTTAATTAAAATGGCTATAGTCTTCTAATTATTAAAAAACAATTAAATTGTTTAAATAATTAATTCCTATATTTCTAAATGAATTAAATAAATTTATTTCATTTATTAATATTCCCTTAAACCTCAACCTAACTCATCTCAACCACTTCTACCCTGGGTTCTAACCCTTCTCAACCCATTCACCCATGCTAATCTAATCTTAATCCTAAATTGTTCTCTAACCCACCTCCTAATGTTGTCACATTCCATTAAGGAATACTTAGCAACTCCACCCACTTGAGAAAGTCCACTTTCTCAAGCTTCACCTCCTTAAGGTCCACTTCCTCAAGCCATCTTCTTACACCCCCACATACCTTATTAATGCCTTCATTAATATGAATACCTTAAGCCCATGTCTCTCCCATGCCTTTTTAATGCCTTGGGCATTAAAGGCTCTTACATGTTCATTTATTGGGCCTCCTGATTCATAAATGAACCTTGTCCCCCCCTCTCTCTCCCATTCTTCTATAAATAGAAGCCTATTTTGAGAGAAAATAAGCCTTCACTTGAGATTAGAAATACATTGTTATGCTGTTAAATTCACTCTAGATTCATATTTCACCTATTATCTCATGCTATTTTACAGTTCTTATTTCATCTTTTAGAGTTAAAATACATGCTTTTCTATCATTTAGCTTGTTTTTAAATATAAAATCCTTCATGCTAGGTTGTATTCGTCACTGATTCATAGCATATTCTGAGGGCTGATATGTTGTTAATCACACTCCTCCTAGTTAGCAGGCAGTAGGTCGGTTTTAGTGGGTTCTACATGCTTTACATGCTTTTACTAACCCTTTTGAGCTAATATAACGACTTATTGAGTGTTTGTGTTGATTCTGATAGGTACCCATTTACACACACACAGTCGCTTTTTCTCTTTTTGTTGGCCTTCCCTAGCCATCTCTCTTCCAGCCTTGATATTCCTCCCTACAGGAACCCATTTCTTATTACTTTTCTGGATAACTTTTGTCAGGCACTACTTTGCCCAATGTCCAGCTTTCTTGCAGTGAAAACGTGCAAAAGGGATTGTTTCATATTCAATAGCTTTCTCCCACGATCCCAATTTAGAGTTTAGATTTATTTTCTTTGGCATATCAGTATTCTAAGTAATGCTAACATAGATCCTTGTGTAGGTGAGTCTTCTCCTAGAAGTAGTTACATTATTTATAGAGAGAAGTTCTCTAAATGAGTTAGCTATCCCTGCAAATATATCCTCTAGTCAATATTCAAGAGGCAAACCATGGAACTTGATCCAAATAGGGACCTGACTAACCTCTTCCTCCTTGAAGACTAGATTTGGGTGCCATTTCTGGAGAAACAGAGTATTTTTCCCTATCATATAGGGCCCATTGCATAGGACTTTCATTCTATCTTGCTCACAAGAGAAAAAAAAAAGACATACATCCCTTTGCCATGGAAACCACATCTACTTGCCCTTAAATACCCCATCTTCGGGATACGAAGGCCCTTACCACTTCAATATTTGGTCTAACCCCTATAAATCTTCCAAACAGGGAGTTATTCATTCTGGCTATAGAATGATCAATAATCTGGTCTCGAATATCTATGGCAAACTACCTAGAGAAGGTCTTGAAATTTCCTTAACTGGTGGTAAACAAGATTTACCTGAAGGTTTGAATCCAAAAAGGGATGCCCATTTTTTGTTTGTCTTCTATATTCTGTCAGTCTTGGGTCCCCCACCCAGGTCCCCAGGTGCCAGACCAGCATCAAGATCCTTACCATTGTCTTGCTTACTGTTCTCAGAAGGACCTGCATCCTTCGAGCCAGTCCCGCCCAAATTCAAACTTGAATTTGGCATATCCCAAGCTCCTACCTCTCGTGATCTACTCCTGCTCGCCATTCCTGAATTTCTTGGATGAGTTGTTTCCTTCTCTCCACCTAATTGTTGTTGTTCCTTTTCTCAGGGAATCTCTCTGCACGGTGTCCTAGTTTATTGCAGTAGTAACCTTAGAGGTCCATTACCTCTTCCTGTATTTTTCCTCTCTCTATTGAAGGGTCTTCTTCCTCTGTAGTTTCCTCTGAAATTTGAATCACCTTATTCCATGTCTCCTTGGATTTGGTCAGGGGTCTTTCTACTGATGCCACTGTATTTTCCTCTATTCCAAGAGGTACCTCTTCCTCTACAATTATTTCCACCATTATTTCTCTTTCCCTTGCCAAAATATTGTTTTCTTTTCCACTTCTCCTCTACCTTGAGTGCCTTTTGGTAACATTTGTTTACTGATGTAAGGTAGTGTAGGCTAAGTTCTTCCTGAATGGATACCTTAAGACCATTCATGTATCTTGCTAGCTTTTCTTCCTCATCCTCTACTGCATTTGTCTTCATGCATAGTTTTAAGAACTCCTCAGTGTATGAGCCTACATCCATGTCTTTTTTCTTTAAGTTTTGCTTCTTTCTATAGAGTTGTCTCTTTGATCAATGCTATCATCTTGTTCCATGAAGTAATCATACTTCTCCTGGGTAAAAGTACAAACCTGTGTCACACTTTTATAAAGGAAAATGACCACAACATGCAAACTGTTCAACTTTAATGACATAAAAAGTGACATTTGTATTTAGAATTTGAGGATGATGTAAACTAATGAAATGTGTAAAAATGCATGAAGTTTATGCCTATAATTTTTGAAATTTTTTTTGAACAAGAATTGATATAGTTTTTTAATTTTTGAAGTCCATTTTTCAATTGCTGAAAACTGCTGAAAATCTGGGGTCTAGTTCCCACCAAACAAGTATATGTAAATAATATTTTTTCCTTTGATTTCAAAATATGTTATAGATAAAATGTATAGCTAGTGCATAAAAGAAGAAATATTGGTTTTCAATGTATATTTTCTCTGTTATAACTACTCAAAGTTGAACTTTCTAAAATCGACAATTTTCATCTCCCACCAAATTTCCCCTATCAAATCTATAGTATTCAGAAAAAAATTACATATTCTTGAAGAGGAATCTCTCCTCTAGTGTTAAATATAAATTTTAAATATTTTTGATATGATTTACTATTTTTTTACTTATTTGAAGCAACATCTTCTTGAATGTTAAAATACCTACTTGTTTTATTTTAAAATTATAATATATTAGATCTAATCAAAATACTATAAACTTTATATGACAATAATCTTGACTCTGAGCTCGACAAAAGGGTATTTTTTATATTTTTTGAAAATATCATTAAAAAGAGTAGGGGTTATTGAAACATCAATTTTCTGAAATAATTTTATTTCTTTGGTAATTGGTATAAAACATGCATTTAATAGACATTTCCAATTGGAAAAGTTTAACCACTTATCTAGCTTAGCTAGAATGAATCTAGCTAGACCATATGTTTGACAAAAATTAATTTTTATTTAGAAATACTCAAATTTAGCTGTGCTGATAAGTGGTCCTGAAACATGACACAACTTTGTGCTTTTACCCTCCCATTCTTCACCCTCTCAGTTCGGATGAAGTTCCACCAAGTTAGGGCTGCTCCCTTCAACTTGGATCTTGCCATCTTTACTCTTTGCTTCTCAGAGATGAACTCACATTCAAAGAAGCTTGTCAAGGCCTCATTCCAGTCCAAGGCCAAATCTGCATTCATCTTTCCATTGAAAGTTGGTAAATCCAACTTCTCCTCCATGGTTCTTCTCCCCATAGATTTTAAGGCTTCTAGGAGGGGTCTCTAGTCTACAAGAATGTTCATATCCTGATCAGGGGTGTCATCTTCCTTTTCACTCCCTTCTTCACCACTAGATGTGTCTTCTTTTCCCCTCTCTACCTTGTTCTCCAATTCTTGAAGCCTCCTAGTAAAGGCTACATTTGTTGTCTTATGTTCTCTCACCATCCTTGCAAGTTCCATATTTGTGACCCTTGCAGGGATTTCTTCATCCTCAGGAGAAGACATAGATCTGATACCTCTTGATGCAGAGTGGACAACTAGAAGCCTCAAAAGGACTCAAAAGGAAAATGTATCCTTGAATACCCCAACTCCAAGAGGCAAAGTTCTCTACACTTATCACAAGTGTAGAAAGGACTTAGATCTAGGTTATCACAACCTAATACCCATAGGGAAACATACTCACTAGGTTCCACCATGTCTAGAATAGCAATTCCAAATGATTGGCTCTTAAGCACTTATCCCAAATTATCAACAATAGACCATAAAATGACTCCAAGGACCATGGGTGACCTACACTCATGGGTGTGGCCTATTTAGGTCTGTAAGACAAGGATTTCATGATCCTATTCAACATATGCAACCTTTTGAACATAGTTTCTTTGGAAACCCTCATATTGGCTTGTAGCCTCTTCTAGAAGGATTTTTTTTATCTAACACAAAATATTTCCACATAAGTCCTTGAAAAAATTAGGGATTCAGATACCCTTTATGGCCTAAGGTATTAGACTTAAGCACCAAAACTTGAAGATGAAAGGAAGACAGGTTGACACACAAAAGTGATATTGCAAATAGGCCTAATTAGGTTTGCACTTACACTACAAGTGCTATTTCCTTGAATCCAGTGCCAAAATAAATAGTTGGATCATGTGAGGGCATGTATGTGGGTGTTCTACATCGATTTTGAGGTCTTGATTAATCCCCAAACAAAAGTTATGTGGACTATCCTAATTCAATGATTGGTGCACACATGGACATGTACACCTAGGGCATCATGGAAAGTCCATCTCCCTGCACTTTAACAAACCCAACCTAAATATTCTTAAATAACATAATCAAAACATGATTTCCACCAAGGGTCATTAAATTCACATTGTGAAAACAAGAAATAAACACAATTCTTATTGAAACCCCAATTTAGGGCCTACAACCCAGGCAATGAGAATGAAAATTCAATAAATTGCAATGTATAGGAAGTCAATGCATGAGACCAAGTAAAAAATGAAGATAATATAGAGGGCCAACTTTGTGTGTTAGACTTTCATTCATTTTCTTCTATACCTGTCCGTACCAACTAACTGTTCAATGGATTTGCAGAGAAATGGTTGATTTTTATTGATTTCAATGCCAAAATTACATCATCACCCTACCACATGCCTATAAGAGCTTATGTAGGAATTCAAAATGGTTAAATTGAATTTTTAAAATACCTAGCTATTTGGGAATGAGTTTTACAAGTTTTGACAAAAGTTGTCAATGTTTCTCCAAAAGTTGCTTGACAACTTTTTGAGCAATTTTGCACATTAGGAGACCAAAATTGGTCCAACCCTTTATTTTGTGATCCCTAATAGATAAAAACATGAAAAACATGAAAATAACCTATAATTTAGGTTTTGAACATTCATTGACCAATAGTTGACCAAGGGCTTATAAAATGCCAATCTTGGAACTAGGTCTTACAAATGAAGTCCAATGTGAAACCTAGGATACTAACATGATCTAAAGGTCACTAGGACCTTGAAGGAAACCATAAGTTCCAAATGAACACTTAGGTTTACTAGGGTGCTCCTACACTATTATCATATTACACGGTTGTGTCTGTTCGGTGGAGTTCTGCTCAGTTGTGTCTTTCACCGAGTGGTCTGGCTCTCAGTGTGCTTGTTTACTGACTGGTTGTTGGGGTTCACCAACTTGTGTTTATGGATTGGGCAGTCATTGGAGATTGCATTCATTATTTGAGGGGGTTATTGGGATCATGCTAAGTTATGAGGCATGTGGATTTGTGGCATTAGATCTTATGTGGACCTAAATCTAGGATGATGTGTTCTCCTATGTATTTTGTTCTTATTTGTAGCCGACTAGTGCATTTAATATCTATTCATTGTAGAGTGTATGGCTGACTAGGTCATTTAATTATTGTTTACAATCCAAATTGTGGAAAATGTGTATAAAAGAGATTCTTGGTTTATTTTTAAGAGAGAGAAAAATGATGGGATGATAGATAGAGGATAGCAGATTAAGATAACAAGCTGAATGATTGTAAGTTGAGGCAGATAGTTGTAAGTGGGTAGAAAGATATTGCAAATTGCTTGGTGACTTTCCAGCACAAGTTCACATCTTGTTTCTTCCACTTAGCTATAGGGTAGATGGATAAGGTTGGATCCTACGAGATCTTTTTAAATCTATTGATGTAATTGGCCCTAACGGGGAAGGCCTTACAACCCATTACGTTGCATGTAATTGGAAATTTGAGATAATATAAGTTGATATTGATATATCTTGTGTTGTGTTGTTTCTGTTGTGTTGTTCTTGTTGTTGGATGAAAGTTTGGACAATCCTTTATTGGATCCTTTTAGTTTGGACTGCATCAACTAGTATGAGAGCTGCTTCATTTATTATGGCGCTTAGGATTTTCAAAGATCGGGAGAGATGCCTACGAGAATATTGGAGCCTAGGGCGGATGCAGATCTTTCTGAGGAGGTGGAAGCAGGGATAACAAAAATATTCAGATCTGAGATGATGAAAATGAAGAATGAAATCATAGAAGGTATCATAAATGTTGTATTGCATAGAGTTCCAAGAACAGATGATGGTTATGAAGAAGGTGTTGAAGATTTTGAAGTTGTTGGATCTAGTGGAGATGATAGGGTCGATCAAATAGAGAAATTTGGAGGAGACATATATGATTGGTTGTAGAGATCTGGAGCTTGGTTGAGTACAAACTAACAAATGGAGGTGTCCAATTTTTCAGGTACATTGAGACCCAAGGATCTGATTAATTGGACTAGTGAGTTAGAAGACTATTTTGATCTAGAAGACATTTAAGATCTGATTAGAGTGAGGTTGGTACAAATTAAGTTGAAGGGGCATGATTCTTTATGGTGGAAAGAGTTGCAAAGGGACAAAGAAGATGAAGGTGTGATGAAGATCAATTGGTGGAAGTTGATGGTGACAACGCTAAAGGATAAGTTCATTCCTACAGACTATGAACTTGAATTGTTTAAGAAATTGAAGAATCTAAAATAGAAGGAGATGAGTGTTGAATATTATACCAAGGAGTTCTACAAGTTGACTATTTGGTCTGGGCATAGGGAACTTTCTAAGGAAAAGCTAGCGAGGTATGTTAATGGTCTAAAATTCAATATCCAAGATGAGATTGGTATGTTGAATATAGAATTGGTAGAAGAAGCTTATAAGTATGCATTGAAGGCACAAGATATGTTGAAGATGAGACATCATGGTAATTCCTAAGGGAAAGAGAAGCAATAACAATCGGTGAAGGATAAACCAAGAGTTGAGGATGAGACAAAACCTATTGAACCGAGGAGAAAGACAGGTAGAGGTGTATTTATACGTACTTGTTAAAATTATGGAGAAGAAGGACATCCGTCATTTTAATGTCCCCATGAAGATAAGAAGGTTGGTAGTCACCAAAATGCTATGGTGAATGAAGTTACTGATAATTAACTTGAGGTAGAGGGTGTGACTCTCTTTCTTAGGAGAAATTTTCTACCCTCAAAGCAAGCTGATTCTTGTCAGAGGAACAACTTGTTCAGGAATATGTGCAAGTCTGGTGGTAAATGTTGTAAGGTGATTGTTGATGGAGAAAGTACTGACAACCTAGTTGCTAAAGAGATGGTTCAAAAAATTGGTTTGAAAAGTTTGAGACATCCTTGTCCTTATCAGATACATTGGTTAGAAGGTTGTCATGTAGTAGAAGTAAAAGAGAAGTGCATGGTGAGTTTTTACATTGGTAATTATAGAGATGAAGTATTATGTGACATTGTGGATATGGGTTCTTGTCATTTTTTACTCGATAGACCTTGGAAGTATGATAGAAAGGCTATTTGTGATTGTAAAAGAAATTCCTTTACTATACTAAAGGATGGGAAGAAGTATATTTTGATTCCTTTGAATGATGTAGAGTTTGGGAGGAGGAACTTGAGAATTGGTAGAAGATTTGAAGTGGTTGTAGTGGATGGTGCAGGCATGAGTGTGGAGAAATATAAAGATAAATCTTCAAGTACTAGTGGTAAAAGGAAGAAGAAGAAGAACTGGGGGACATGAACCAGTTTGGGATCTATGTGTTGAATCCAAATAGTTGTTCATCTAGATTCTAAGAACATCTTTTTCGCACCTGGGGTGTCTGATACAGGAGCATCTTGGGGTAGTTGGAAATCATGTGTCACCAAATAGATGTTTTGGTTTGATTTCCATTTTAGTAGTTAACCTGGTTTGAGACCTAAGGTGCTTGATCACTTTGGTGGTAGTTCTCAGTTGGAAAATGTATTTCTTCACTGTTGGACTCAGTGGTGCTCAGTGTTTATTTTTTTGGTGATATTCTACTTGGGGTACATTGCTCGGTGGTATTTTCTCAGTGTATGTATCTTGGTGGTGTATTTCTCAGTAGCATATTACTCGGTGGTGTTTGTTCGGTGTAGTTCTACTCGGTTGTGTCTTTCACCGAGTGGTCTAGCTCTTAGAGTACTTGTTTACTGACTAGTATTTGGGGTTTACCGACTTTTTTTTATGGATTGGGTGGACATTAGAGATTGCATCCGTGATTTGAGGGGGTCATTGGGATCGTGATGAGTTTTGAGGCATGCATATTTGTGGCATTAGATCTTGTGTGGACCTAAATCTGGCTTGATGTGTTCTCCTATGTATTTTATTATTATTTGTAAATGATTGGTGCATTTAATATTTGTTCATTGTAGAGTGTATGGATGAATGGGTCATTTAATTAATGTTTACAAGCTATCTTGTGTAAAGTGTGTATAAAAGATAGTCTAGGTTGATGTTTAATGGAGAGAGAGAAATGATGGGATGATAGATAGAGGATAGTAGAGTAAGCTGATAAGCTGAATGATTTTAAGTTGAGGCAGATAGTTGTAAGTGTGTAGATAGATATTGCAAATTGCTTGCTAACTTGCAAGCACAAGTTCAAATCTGGCTTCTTCCACTTAGCTATAGGGTAGATGGATAAGGTTGGATCCTGGGAGATCTTGTTGAATCTATTGATGTAATTTTCCCTAACTGGGAAGGCCTTACAACCTGATATGTTGCATGTAATTGGAATTCTGAGATAATATAAGTTGATATTGATATATCTTGTGTTGTTTTATTCTTGTTGTTGGCTATATAAGTTTGGACAATCCTTTATTGGATCCTTCGAGTTTGGACTTCATCAATTTCCTACCCAATTCAAATTCAGCCCATAATTTTTTCAAAAAATATAGGGGGACCTTATGATTAGTGTGTGGTGGATGGTCATATACCATCCACCACCACTCTAAAAAAGGCTAGCTATCTGTGGGTGCTATCACCATCTAATAGAAATATGTGGCTTCTTGCTAACTATCTCCTCACCTGTTTTAGGGTTCACATAATAACATTTCATATCATATTTTGTAATTTTTAACTCATTGACCTCTTTATAAGAGAGGACATTAGTATAATAGGCATACATGGAGTCCCTCCATGACTGAAAACTATCCAGCTTAGAGTCTAATGACTATACCGAATCTAGAATGCCTTGCATGCTATCTGCAAGGCATAGTAACTGGGGAGGTGGATGAGGATCATGTCTAATTCTATTAATGTCTGGTATAATGGAATTTACATTTCTCCTAATATTCTACCTCAAATCTATGCGAGTGGGTGGAGGTTGAGGTGGATGTGGTAGTGAAGTGGGTGGAGGTGGCTATGCCTGCTGACCTAAGAGCTCATCAATGTCAAAATCATCCATGGATGTATAATCTGCATATGTATACAAACAAGAAAATTTACAATTACTATATAATTTAGATATGAGAGAGAGAGAGAGAGAGAGAGAGATCCTAATTGGTCCTAATTTGTCTTAAGTCATCAAACTTAATTGGTCTTAATTGGTCCTAAATGGTCTTACTTGGTCTTAATTAGTCTTATTAGGTCCTAATTGGTCCTAATTGGTCCAATTAGGTGATACTCCTATGAGTTAGTTTATTGTCATTAGTTTTGTCAAAGTCATAATAGTCAATGAAGACAATCGGTAAAGAGAAATAATACACTAAGGAAGATAGTTGGTAAATCATAATACCAATGACACCAAGCACCGAACAATAGCATGTTACCGAGTTAAGCCAACAACTATTACCGAGACATAGAGCAGAATTAGTCACCAAGACACAAAGCAGAGTTAGTAACCAAGAAGAGTTAGTTATCGAGCAGATGATTATGTCACTGAGCAAGATCAAAGCACATTACCAAACACACCAGAACTGACATAGCAATTTAAATTTGAATACATTGAACCTAGACACCGGGCAGGAAACATTTCATGGTATTCAAGATAGAAGTTAGGTTGAACATTGGGATTGCACCAATATGATTGCACATGATCATGAGGCAATTCAACCAATGATATTAAAGAATAATAAATGCATTGGGAATGAAACCAACCTTGCCCCGCCTCACTTCCATAGCACAAGGAGAAGGATCTAATTAGGTTAACCACTGTAAGATCATATAAAATGAACAAAACATGGATATGACAAGAGGGATGTTGAATATTACACAGAGAAGATGAAAAATACTACAAAGAGAGAAAATAAGTTACATTGACAGATCTAAAGATAGAATGAAGAAGATATAGGGTGCACAATAGATAAGTTTCTGAGTGCAGAAAGAGGTAATGCACTTGCAGAGCATAAAGAGTCTGAAAAACATAATGATTGATGCATACTTGCAAAAAATTTTGTAATAAGTTTTTGTAATAGTTAGGAGTTTAGAAATCTCATTCAATGGGAAGGCCCTAACAGGTCTTATTTTGTAAATCCTCTAACTGAGCACATCTCTTAGATGAGATATTGTAAAATCCTTTAATCAAGTAGACTAAATAAGTCTTCTGTACTCTTGATCGAGTATAATACTCCTAATAGGGTAAGCTACCAGACGTAGCTAACATTGTAATTCTAATCGAGCAACCTTTGTTCTACAAAAGTGAAGGATTGTGCATAATATCCACATCGTAGCATTTTCCTACAACCAAGGATTTATGCATGAACAAAAATCACGGTGTTATGTGTCATGGTTTTCTACTATATGTTATATGATTTTTCAATGTTTTTATGAATGATATTTAGTTTGGTGAAAAGGAATGAACAGTGGTTAAAAGGTTTAAATTACTGATTCACCCTCCAATCTTAGCACTTACCTTTCCATAAGTTTAATCTAATAATTGGTATCAGAACTAGCCCCTTTAGATAAAGGTTTAAACAACTAAGAGTAAAAATCATGACCATGGATGATGGAACATCATTTGGAATAGTTGAAGGAACCTCATCCTCCAGATCAGGTGCAACCAATTCTACCTAATCATGTAAGAGGTATGAGTAGGAACTGTAAGTTAAAATTCAAATCTTAATCAGTTCCTAGTATATGTGAAGAGATACATATGAGCATACTTAGATGAATTTTTATTTATATTTTTTAGTTTATGTTTCACATTTATTCGGTAAAATAAAATGAAAGTTAGGTATTCGGTAAGGAAAGTCAGCTGAGCATTAATTGCTGTAGAAGTTGATAAATCCAACTTCATAGCTTTCCAAGAACACCTGCATGCAAAATACCTGTTGCAAAGATTGAAGCCAACAACAGAAAAAGCAGAAACCCTTCTATGCTCAAAAAGGTGAGAGCTCAAAATGTATTCGAAGAGTATGAAAAAAACATTACAAAGTTCATCCTATAAAGGTGAACAAACCCTAAAACAAAAATACTAGGTTGCACATTATTAATTAAGAATTAATTAATAACGCACCTAAGAGAAGCTAAAGCAACTAGAGTAATAATACTCTAACACCCCCCCTTAAGCTAAACGCAGGGAGAAAGCTGACCTAGAAAAACTAAGAAAGCAAGAAATGGGTCCCGGCAACAAGGCCTGATCAGGTACCCAGTACAAGGAAATCTCTGTAAACCAGAGACAAAGGAGAAAACCCAGTGAGAAAAACCCCTCTCCAAAAAGAGATATAAAAGAAAGCAAAGACAAAAAGAATGACTTCAAGAGACTCTCTCAAAGCCAGTAGTACAATGCATGCTGCCAACCCCCCCGTGAGAGAGGGTCGAGGCTCCAAAGCCCCCCCAGAATGAAAGAACCC
>MU224564.1:3816477-3843193 GCA_018584345.1 Thuja plicata | reverse complement strand
GAGGGGGAATCCAAGTTGGAGAATTATTGCAATTCTTGAAGGAGACTTGTAGAGAAATTGGTCTTGGTGAAGTTTTGAAGGAATAGAGAGGTCTTGTAAGAAGATTTTTGAGCCATTCTTGTACGTCAGAGTTTTGTTGCTGCCGAAGTGCTTGAAGGAATGGACTTGGTGCGTTTGTAATTTGATTTTGGAGATTAATCAGATTGGTCATACTCTATTGGAGCCGACCCGGAGACGTAGTCACGTTGTGGCGAACTCCGTAATCAAACTTTGTTTGCGCCTTCTATCTTCTCTCTCTCAATCTTGTTTATTTCACCTTAAGATTTTAAGTTATGATGCATAATTTCATTTATGTATAAATGCATTAAGACTTCCACTAAGTTGTATTTTTTAATCAAGCATTCAATTCTGCAATTAGTCTAGGTCCCATTTACAGATCATCTATTGCAATCTTTCCTGCAACATTATCTAGAACGTTATTTTCAAATTTTCTTTCTACCTTTTGTAGTAATTTCTCCTGTCCACTAAGTGTTGGAATAGTCCCAAAGGATAACTGAGAGGGGGGGGTGAATAAGTTATCAGATATGTTAATTCTTTTCTTTACTTAGATATCAATTAACATAAAGAAAATGCACATTCAGATAACATAATAAAGAACACAACAATTTTGGTTACAGAGAAACCAAATAGGTAAAAACCCCGGTGGGAATTAGCACCCACAAAGAACTGTACTTGAGTATAATTATCCCTGTTAGGAGTTGTTCTTTACAATGCAATAAGTACAGGGACCTGTTTAAAGGTCAGACCCTGTTAGGAGTCTTTTACAAGTAACCCTGTTAGGGGTGAGGACTCACTATCCAAAAGCTCACTGCTAAAATGGTGAAGGCTGCAACCTTCAGTAAAATAGATATACACTATATCTGATAGATGAACTATTTGAGTAGACCTTCTACCTTGATCAGTTAAAATGATTTTTAATCTTCTTCTATTTCTTCACATAGTTCTTCAACTTATTCTGTCTGACTTTCTGCTCACTTTTGTCTATTGTTTTTCACTTCATTTTTCCACACTTAGTGAACACAATTGAAATGTTATATATATCTTCACCAAGGATAAGGTCACGATGGTATCTGGGAACACATCATCAACTTCTTTGTTAGCTTAACTATCCATGCAATCAAAGTTAGAACCACACAACTCAAAATGAATAGGCACAATGCTTCACAAAGTTGGCTTCACCAATTTTACTCCAATATCACGATTCTGTTAAAAAATGCTTGGCGCCTTTGTATAATCATCACTAAATCATAACTAAACATTAATAAAACCACACATATCCTAAAGATAGGCGTAACTCAAGCAACACTGTATTTACATCAGCTCTTGACAGATAATATTCAGACAATGTAACTGCCATAACTAATTAACATAGCTCAAGTGAAACTTCATAGCTAACTCGGCATGAATGCACATAAAATCTAGAACATGTATAAACCATGGAAATAAACATGCACAACTCTAGAACATCTGTACTGATAATTTCATATAGAACACTATTGTATATTATATGTTGTCATCAATGACAAACATACAATCAATTATTTTCATAGAAGAAAATCTCCAACAATCTCCCCCTTTGACATTGATTGCAACATATGATGTTATCAACTCAAAGTGTCTTCCTTCTTTTTACAATCTTCTCAATATCCTCATCAAAATTTCCTCTTCACTGCTACTGCTCTATATACTCCCCCAAAGTATATGCTCCCCCTTACTAATACTCCCCCTTTGACATCAATGAAAAAGGGTGTTAAACACCATTAAGCACAGGTACTACCCAAAAGTAGAGTAGTCAACCATTCATCAGTCACCAAGGAATGATGTTCTTGCTGCAAATTCTAATCAGACTCAGGAAAGAGAATTACTCCAAACTTTTCCCTGAGATACTCAAAAGTATCTTTTGATAATAGCTTTGTAAAAATATTTGCTAATTGTTCTTTAGTGCTCACATAATCTAAATTTACTTCTATATCTGCAAATTTTTCTCTTAGAAAATGGTATTTGATCTCAATGTGTTATGTCTTTGCATGCATCACATGGTTTTTTGACATATTAATAGTACTAGTGTTGTTATAGTGAATAACAATAGGATAATCAATCTGAATACCAAAGTCTTTAATCATCTATTTGATCCAAACCATTATTGAACAATTCAATGTTGTTGCAACATACTCAGCTTCTGCTATTGACTGAGAGATACAATTCTTCTTTTTACTTGTCCAAGTGACCAATCTGTCTCCAAGAAATACTGCTCCTCCTGATGTACTCTTTTTGTCATCAACACAACCTACCCAATCTGCATCTATATACACATGAAGTTGTATATTCTTTGAGTTAGGATACCATAAACCATATTCTATAGTCCCTTTTAAGTATCTGAATATTCTTTTTATTGCCATTAGGTAATTTTTCTTGGGTTCAGCTGTAAATCTTCCAACAATGCCAACTGCATTAGAAATATCAAGTCTAGATTGAGTAAGATATATGAGTTTTCCAATTATAGACTTGTATAGGGTCTTGTTAACTGCTGTGAAATCATCATCTTTAGAAAGCTTGCTTCATGTTATCATGGGGGTGCTTACTGGTTTGCAATCTTCCATCTTGAAAGTCTTCAATATCTCCTTCACATACTTAGACTGATTTATGAATATGCCTTTGTCTGTTTGTTTTACCTTCAATCCAAGAAAATATTTGATAGGTCCAATCATGCTCATTTCAAACTCACTTTTCATTTCTTTGGCAAATTCTGCACTAAGTTTGTCATTACCTCCAAAGATAATGTCATAAAAAAATAGCAACAAGTAGTAATCCTTCATCTGTCTCTCTTATGAATAAATTACAGTCTACTGCTCCTTTTATGAATCCTATCTTTGTTAAGTAACCATCAAGTCTCTCATACCAAGCTCTTGGGGCTTGTTTAAGTCCATAAAGTGCTTTCTTTAATCTGCATACCATGTCTAGTTTTTCTGAAAGCTTGAATCCTTTAGGCTGCTCTATGTAGACTTCTTCCTTCAAGTCACCACTGAGAAAAGATGACTTGACATCCATTTGATATACTTTAAAGTTCTTGAATGTTGCATATGCCAAAAAAAACTTGATAGTTTCCATTCTTCTCACAGGGGAAAATGTATCAGTGTAGTCTATTCCTTCTCTCTACGCATATCCTTTACATAATAATCTTTCTTTTTTCCTTACCACTGTGCCTTCTTCATTCATTTTGTTCCTGAATATCGATTTTGTTCCAATCACATTCTTGTCATGAGGTCTAGGGACTAGTTCCCATGTTTAATTCTTGATTATTTGATCTAATTCTTCTTACATAGCACTTTTCCAATCTGAATCTTTGCATGCATCTTCAACACTTAAGGGTTCAATCTGTGAAATTAAGCATACCTCTTCATCATCGGTTGAACCTTTTTCTCTAGATCTTGTCAATACTTTTACGCTATGATCTCCAATGATATCTTCCTTAGATTGGTATTTGGATGTGTATTTTGAGTTCTTAGGAGTGATACTTTCATCTGTAATCTATGATTCTTCTTCACTTGGTTCAGGATTGTTACATTAAACATCAATACAGTCAAACATTTCTTTAATAACTGTGTCCTTATTGATGGGTCTGGGCTCATTTTCAATCATAGGAGCATAGTCATAATATATTTCTTGAATCATAAACTTCTCATCAATCTTCACATGAGTAATTTCAATGATCTTCTTTAATCTTAGATTAAAACATCTATAGGATTTGCTTTTAGTAGAGTAACCAACAAAAATACCTTCGTCGCTTCTAGCATCAAACTTGCCAATGCTATCATCTCTCTTGATGTAGCACTTGCTTCCAAATATTATGAAGTATTTTACAGTAGGTACATTACCAACCAAAGTTCATAGGGTGTCTTGTCTGCGCCTGGCCTCAATTGTATTCTATTGACAGTATAGACTGTTGTATTGACCACATCTCTCCAATAGGTATGAGAAACCTTTCCTTCAATCATGATAGTGCGTGCTATGCAAAGTATTATTCTATTCCTTCTTTCTGGAATCCCATTCTGCTGAGGGGTTCTAGGTGCACTTAACTATCTCTTGATTCCATGTTCTTCACAGTAATCATAAAACTGGTCAGAGGTGAATTCTCCTCCTCTATCAGATCTCAGACATTTTATCTTTAATCCAAATTCATTTTCAACCTTAGCTTTGAACACTTTGAACTTCTCAAAAGCTTCATATTTGTCTTTTAAGAATGCAACCCACATATTCCTTGAGAAATCATCAACAAAAAAAATAAAATACCTTTCTCTGTAGTAAGATCTTGTTTGAGTAGGTCCACATAGGTATGTATGTATCAGATCTAATTTGTTTTCTACAGAGTCTTGTTTTCTTCTGAATGAGTTCCTCACATGCTTCCCCATCACACATTCCCTTCACATGGTGTCAACTGGTCTTGCAATACTTGGAAGGTCTCTTACAGCCTTTACATTACTTATCTTGACTATATTGTCAAAATTGATATGACAAAGTCTCTTGTGCCATATCCAACTATCATCCACTTTTGCAACAAAACAACTTACTTCTGAATTGAGATGACAGACATTACCTTTGGTCTTTGAGCCTGATTCAATCATTTCTCCTTCTTTGTTGTTAATGATGCACTGGTTTTTTTTGAATTCCAACTAATATCCCTTATCAAAAAAATGTCCAACACTTAGTAAGTTATGATGTAAACCATCAATATAAAGAACATCATTTGTCTTATTCTTTCCATCTACGGTGATAGAACCTCTACTTATGATAGGTTTGGGAGTGTTATCTCCAAATGTAACCATGCCACCTTTGTATTTGTCCAAATGTACAAATCTGTCTTTTTCTCCTGTCATGTGGTGTGAACATCCGCTATCAATGATCTAGTTAGTTCTGATGTCAGGTTTTGAAACTAATGCTACCTCTTGTTTTTTTTCTTCATCTTCTTTGTCCATTTCTTCAAGCATCTTTTCAGTGTATTTCATGGCAATGAAACCAATTTCATCTTCTCCTGATTCATCATCAATTACACCATCTTCAACATGATAACATTCCTTAGTGTACTTGGGCTTGTAATCTGGTCTGAACTTCTTGACTCTTGTAGGACACTTGGATGCAAAGTGACCAACTTTGTTGCATGAAAAATATTTGAATGGTAGTTGTCCTTCATATTTCCCTTTACCTTTCGTTTCTTTCTTGGTAATCATAGCAATGATTTCTTCTATTCTATATCCACTTCTTCATTATTACTAAAGCTTCTTATGGATTTCTTGCTGTGGACTGGGGCTTTGAAAGTTGTCTCACTTTTTGGGTTCTGTCTTCAATCTTGATATCTCAAATGCATATATTTTTTTGATCAAAGTCTCTCTCTTGAAGTCTTTTGAAAATTGCATAGTCTCATCTAAGATATTTATCTTTCTCTCATAGTCTATTGTTAGTGTGGTCATTAGTTTTTCCATTATATCATCCTCTGAAATTTCTCCACCATTGTTCCTGATACCTGAAACTGCTTCATTAATTCTTTGATTGTAGGCTTTGATGTTTTCTTTAGGTAGCATCTTTAAGATGTTGTACCTTTTCTTCCATGTCTTTCTGTGTGCATTCTTTTCTTGGATGTCTCCTTCAGACATATCTTCTAATTATTTCCAAATAGAGTATTATTTATCTGCCTTCTTGATCTCAGAAAATTAACTGTCGGATAGGGCACTAATTAGGGCTTCTTTGGCGATTGCATTTTGAGTGAACACTTCCTTTTGTTTGATTGTAGAGTCTTCTCCTGCAAGTTCTTTCAAGGTGGGAACTTCAATTACTTGAGTGACAATCTCATAGATCTCAAATCCAACGCATTGAAGATGTGTTATCATTTTGTTCTTCCATTCAAGATAGTTTTCTCCATCAAACTTAGGACTCTCTTTCCTGAAGTATGCCATCTGATCTACCTTAAGATGTTAGGCTTTCTCTCCAAGGAACTTGGCTCTGATACCAATTGTTGGAATAGTCCCAAAGGATAACTGAGAGGGGTGGGGGGTGATTCAGTTATCAACTACTTTAATTATTTTCTTTACTTAGATATCAATTAACCTAAAGCAAATGCACATTCAGATAACACAATAGAGAACACAACAATTTTGGTTATAGGGAAACCAAATAGGTAAAAAACCCGGTGGGAATTAGCACCCATAAAGAACTGTACTTGAGTATAATTATCCCTGTTAGGAGATCTTGCAACCCTATTAGGAGTTTTTATTTACAATGCAATAAGTACAGAGACCTGGTTAAAGGTTAGACCCTGTTAGGAGTCTTTTACAAGTAACCCTATTTGGGTGAGGACTCATTGTCCAAAATCTCACTGCTAAAATGGTGAAGGATTCAACCTTAAGTAAAACAGATATACACTATATTTGATAGATGAAATGTTTGAGTAGACCTGCTGTCTTGATCAGTTCTAATGATTTGTAATCTTCTTCTATTTCTTCACATAGTTCTTCAACTTATTCTGTCTGACTTTCTGCTCACTTCTGTCTATTGTTTTTCACTTCATTTTTCCACACTTAGCAAACAAAATTGAACTGCTATATGTATCTTCACCAAGGATAAGGTCATGACAGTATCTGGGAACACTTCATCAACTTCTTTGATGGCTTAACTATCCACACAATCAAAGTTAGAACCGCGCAACTCAAACTGAATAGACGAATAGATGCAACGTTTCACAAAATCAGCTTCACAAATTTTTCTCCAATATCATGATTCTGTTAAAACACACTTGGCACCTTTGTATAATCATCACTAACTCATAAATAAACATTAATACAACCATGCATATCCTGAAGATAGGCGTAACTCAAGAAACACTATATTTACGTAGGCTCTTGACAGATAATCTTCAGATGCTGTAACTACCATAATTGATTAACATAGCTCAACTGAAACTTCATATCTGACTCGGCATGAATGCAAATAGCATCTAGAACATGTATAAACCATGGAAATAAACACGCATAGATCCAGAACATCTGTACTGATAATTGCATATAGAACACTGTTGTATATTATATGTTTTCATCAATGACAAACATACAATCAATTATTTGCACAGAAGAAAATCTCCAACACTAAGATCATCATTAAGTTTGTGGACTATGTCAACAAGTTGATCCATTATGGAATCATTCTTATTGACTTCAATCTCTAGTGAATCCAGGAAAATACCTTTGATGTCCTATAGAATTCTATTTCTTTTCTTTTCTGCTTAGAGCTTCTGTTGTTTTTCTCTTTTCTTCCATAGCTCCCCAAGTATATCCATATGCTCGGCTGTTAGGTTGGAAAGATCCTAATTTGGAATTGCAATATCTTCTTTAAGATCAAAATAATCAGTTATTGTTTCCTTTTCTTTACCCTTGACCTTGGGATTAGGTGAAGGAAGAATTTCCTTACCTTTTCCTACCTCATCCTTTTCCTCAGTTTTCAGTTGGAGTAAGTAATTAACTTTTAATGCACCAACTTCAGAATCAGTGCTAATTGTAGAAACATTCATAGTATCCTTCTATGACTCAGTTTGGCTTGGCCCAGTAGTAGGTAGAGCCTGATGCTTAGTTCCTACCAGTCCTAAGGTGGACTCTGTGTCTTTTTCCTTGCTCGGAGATAAGATACTCCAAATAGGTGATTGGGGCAGGGATGCATCACTTCTACTGTAATCTGTTCATCATTAGATTCTTCAATAGTCTGAACCTTAGGTAAATCTTCATCTTTATCCTATATAGGAGGGTCTATACTCTGTTCCTCTACCTTATCTTTTTCCTTAGTTTCAAAAATTGTCTTCCATATCTTTGTTGCGAACTGCACAACATCCTCTATTTTATTGCTTAAGATTTGAAAAGTCCTAAACCTTGGAGTGTGATTATTCTCATACTTAGTCATAGCATCTTTTGCCTCTTTACTTGTCATAGTAGGCATGAATTGTTTCAAGGTTTGCATTCTGATGTCCTTTTCAACCTAAACTACATTGTGCCAGTGAATGGTGAATGCCTTGAGAAGGTCTTTAGTCATATGAATTTTTAATTTAGATGGATCATACTTCCATCTTACCATTTTCTCTACTAATGCATCCTCAATCATCTTCTGCTCATCTTTGGTTCTGGAAGCATACTTCAATGATTAGAGAGATCCCATACCACTACCTCCTTTCAACTCTTCAATCTTCTACTAAAAGGTAAGTGGGGGTTTCTTGAATGTGACTGTATCTTCTTCTTCATCTTCTTCAGGCATTGTCAATTTTCTTCTAGATCTTCTGGGTTTTCTTGTAGTGAAGATAGGGGTAGAGATCTTTTGTTTTTTCTTGGGGGATAGCCTCTTCCTCTTCTTAGGAGGATCTCCTTCTACCTCTTCTTCTTCTTTCTCAGATTCATCATCTTCTATCTTTATGTCGTCCCCTTTGCTTTCAGTGATTGAAGTAGGAGAGTCTAACAACTTGCCATGTTTATTTCCAAACTTCTCTAATCTCTTCTTTCCTCTCTTCAAGATCTTAGGAATCTCAATCTCCAATGATATTCTCCCCTTGGATTCTTCATAAGTACCAAAATATGGTGCTTTAGGATCAACATGTTCATTTACAAGAGCCTCAATGATGTCTCTTGTCTCATCAATGTTAACCTTATATGCAAGAGGTTTCACCCATGCAACCCTAGGTTTGACTGCTTGAATGTATACTTTGTCACAGTCAACTAGAAAGAAAATATCATCCTTATAGTCCTCTACCAATTTTTTTGGGATTCTTTATCTATTCTGCATCTTCACTCTGAAACTCTTGAAGTAAGCATCCATGATGCTTTCAAAGTTATCTCCTAATTCTTCTATGAATTCATTTATCTAATAGACTATAGTTCTTTCCTTTTTCCATACAACTGTGCCATTTGAAGGGAAAAAATCCTAAACATAAAAGAATATGTAGATCAGAAGTGAACCAAACTTAAAAGGATTGGTATTTGATGCCCAAATGCTCTCCACATTTTTTCTCAATTAGATGAGCTGCAACTCGGCAATGTCGAATGACAAATTATTCTTGACCACTTTGTATGCCAAGTCCACAGACTCACATGGTACATTGTTTGGTTGGCTAGAACTGTATATTTTGTGCATAATTACATGGATTCCAAACTTCAATTCCATGTCAGTGACTCCATTCAAGTTCATGCCTCTTCCATCCCACTTGACAAGAGTCTTCTTGGCTAGGTCATCCCGGGGTAGGGTTTTGGTAGCTTTTGGTTTGTCAAGTGTTGGGTACCTTGTCACACAGTGTACCATTGTCTTAGTGATCTTCACTGGTTTCTCCAACCAGAGATTCATGTCATGAATACGGCTCAGAACAAACCTAATCCATTTTATCTAAAAGTTTTACGGCATATGCAAAAAGTGGGTTAAACCCTTAACTTTGAGGTGCATGTGTTCTGGCTTCAGATTCCCATCCACATAAAGTTTCTCATATGCTTGATTCATCTTCAATGTGCCTAGATTTTTAATGGTGCAATGATAGAAATCTCATATGTCATTAATCAATAGTACCTTTGGAGGAATTTGGTAATGGGATCCCATCAGATTTGTCTCCTCTGCAATCACTAGATGAAGTTTGAACTTTGGACGTTTGCAGACAACATTCCTTACTAAAATTTTAGATCCTTTCTTAACTTTATGGCTGGATGAAGACGCCATAATGCTTGGAGGATTGATAAAACTTTGCTGTAACTAAAACTTTCAAACACAAATTCACTCTGAGATCACTATAAGCTCTTAATCACTATGTAAACTGTAAACAATAACCCTTTGATTTCACCATTTATGAGAATTTCATCATAGGTTTTCATTAAATGCTCTGTACAAGGTAGTTTTCATAGCTCAGGTAGTTCTCCCAGACTTTCTCAGAAGCTCGAAAAAAACTAACTTTGTATCTTCGAAACCATACAACCTGACTTAACTTGGTTAAGCCTAAGTATCTCAGATGTAACTGAGATCCTGACTCGGTTACAACCATAGTGTGTCCTAGTGCATCAATATCTAGATTTAGACTTGCTAGTATACTTGGAACTGATGTATGATGGCTTGTATGCACAGTTCCAGTTATCTCCTTGCATATTTATTAGGAGATGGTGGATCTACCTTGCTCACTATTTTGAGTGCCATTCGATCCTTCATTGTTTTGGTCTAAATTCTTAGGAGACTTCCTTACCCACTGCTAACTCATCTGAGTTCTAATTTGAGAAAATTTTTCTTTTCCTTTCTCAAAACCAGTATCCACTTTTTCTCTATTCATTCAATTCTTTCTTAGATGACCGATTTGTTTACACACATAACATCTCTTAGTAGGATTCTTTTTTCTGAGGTGATTCTTTGCACAATTTGCACCAATATGCCCATATTCACCACAATGACAACATATGCTCCATGTGTTGTAATCCCAAACAAAAATTTCTTTAGCTAGTTGTTCAGCAGGGTTCCATTTCTTAGTTCTTGGAAGACTTATGACCTTGTTTATTACAATTGAAACATTTTCCTTCAAACTTAGGTTTCTCAGTACATTCACTTTCCCTATGTCCATGTTTGTTTTTGATTAAGGTAACAACAAGTTTTGAAGGGGCCCCGAAACCCTTTACCAATGAGAGAAAAGATATTCAATTAGGACCAACAAAACAACAATCTGTCACAATAGCAGACATAGAACCAAAAAAGGGCACAACCCTTGATTACAAAGTTAAGAGCACTTAAAAAAATAAATTAGAATGCATCAATGAAAATATTCTAGCAAAATAGGAACGGTGAACCTCCGAGCAAAATTAACAGACCAACAAAGCCAAATCATTTTTCAGCATCATCCATCTAGCTTTCCATTGTTTTAATCTCTTTCATCTGAGATTCCATACTCTGAATTGAGACCTTCAGATTGGTAATGTCTTTTCTTTGGACCTCAATCATATTTTTTCTATTAGATCTGGTTCTGGTCCCTAGGCCTGAAGTTGCATTCTCCGGATTGCCCTCTTCTTCCTGTTTAGCTTTTTCATTACAGTTCCCTTCCAGCAAGGCATGAAGTGCTTTAAAATTGTCAACACAAGAGTGCATTCTCGCTTTTATAATCTTTGTCAGCTTCATGAGAATGATATTATTGTGCACCTATAGCATTTACCATTGAATTTTGACTTTCCATTGCTCCAACACTTATTTGATGTATGCCCTAACTTACCATAATGATGACATGTAGGTTTCTTGTTCTTTTGAGCTCCTTTCTATGAGGATTCACCTTGTTCAGTATAACCTAATCCAGTCTATCCATGATCTCTTAATTGGGTTTTCTCTGCCAACTGATCCATGCTTACTTGTGAATTCATTATACTCTCATTGGTTTGTCTTTCAGTATTGAGATCATTCTATAGTTTTTCATTTTCAGTCCTTAGATTGATAACTTCTTGATCTGAACTATTGAGTTGATTTATCATATCTGCTTGCTGAAGTGACAAATGATGGATTTCATTTTCTTTTTCCTCTAATCTTGTATTTAGCAATATTTAATTTTCTTGTGCCATTTCTCTGTCATTTTTTGCTTGGTTCTTTTGTTCCATCACTTCACATATTTTGACTGAATGAATTTCTTGTTCTCTCTTCAACTTTCTGAGTTCATGAAAATTAAGATTCTTTGCAAGTAGGTCTTCAATGTCTGCATCAACTTCTTCAAAAATTCTTTCTTTGCATAAATCTTAAATTCTTTCTTCTATGTAATTTTTATCATTCATTGCACTGCTAAATCGTTTCTTCTTTTGAGGGAATGAGAGAGCTGCTCCTTGAGTTTCCTGATCTGATCCATGGCCACTTGTAGATCTAGCTTTTCATTTTCAATGGATTTCTCCAGTCTGTATATTTCCATTTCCTTTGATCTTTTCTCAAGATGTTAAGCTTATGATAAGAGAACCTATAGTTCTAATCCCAATTGTTGTAAATATATTGAGGCTAGGTAACTGAGAGGGGGGGGGGGTGAATCAGGAACCAATAAAACTTATTCTCTGTTATCCTTTATTAGATTGTCTAATCTAATTGCATGCATGAAACAAAAAAGAATTAAACATCCATAACACTTGACACAATATTTGGTTACCCAGATACCTTCCAAATAGAAAGTAAAACTGGGGTGGGGATGGTACCCAGAAGATTTAGTACTGCAATAATAAATTTGGCCGGTTAAGGATTATAATTGGCCACTTCTGATGGCCTACCCTGTTAGGAGCAATAAGGACTATTAGGTCCACCTTGTGAAAGGATTTATACAATACAATGAAGTATGCACTCTGTTAGGATATTTGATAAGGACTATTAAGTTCACCCTGTTAAAGGATTTTGCTGATACACCGGTTATGATGAACAAGTGAATGATCTGCTATGCAACTCTGATTTGCTGAATGAGATCCTTTGAGATAATACTGATCACCTGAATGTGATAGATGAGTCTCTGTTGCTCCTTTATACTGTTGTAGCCTTCTAATTAATCTACCGCTTCATAGCACATATTCATACTCTTACTAATTCTATTCACACACTTGGATAAAAAATGCCTTAAATATATACCTTATTCAAATCAATTACTTACACAAGTCGACTACTTAACATATATCAAATAGAATCAAACATATGTGCTAAGTCGGCCCAATGCTGATACTCGGGTTGAGTAATCCACTCGGGTGATATACTAACAATCGGGTGACATAGTGAATTGACAACTCTTGCACTCGGGTGACACTAAGTGCTTGGGTCACAATGATCACTCGAAAATAGTAACTCGGGTAACACTGGTGACTTAGGTGATACTATTTTGAACTATCTGCTCGATCGACACTGCAACTGCTCGGGCTACACTTCAAGCTACTGTCTCGGTCAACACTGTATTCATATACGTGACTAAGTGTTTTGGGACTAATTGACAACATGTCTTGAACATGTCTTCCCATAAGGTCTATAATTAGGTCCAATTAGGTATTAATTGGTCTTAAGTGATCCTAAGTGATCTTAATAAGTCCTACTAGGTCTTATTAACTTCCTATTAGGTCTTATTAGGTCTTATAGGTCCTATTAGGTCTTATTGTTCCTATTAGGTCTTGTTAGTGACATGTTAGGTCTTAATTGGTCAAGTAAGGGGTCCTATTAGGTCTTAAGTGGTCTTATTGGGTCTTAAGGGTCCTATTAAGTCTTATTAGGTCTTAATAGGTCCTATTAGGTCTTAATTGGTCAATTATTATGTCCTCATTGCTCTTATTAGTCACATGTTAGGTCTTAATTGGTCTTAACAGGTCATATTAGTCCTATTAACTCTGAAGGGATCCTATTAGGTCTTAGGGGTCCTATTAGGTCTTATTAGGTCTTAATTAGTGTTAATTGCTCTTAATACATCTTATTACTCCTTTTATGTCTTAAGGGGTCGTATTAGGTCTTAAGGGTCCTATTAGGTTTTATTAGTAAGGACTAGGTCTTATTACGTCTTATTAGATATGTTAGGTCTTAATTAGTCTTAATAGGTCCTATTAGGTCTTAAGTGGTCATATTAGTCCTATTAGGTCTTAAGTGGCCCAATTAGGTGTTAAGAGTCTTATTAAGTGTTATTAATCATGTTAGGTCAAAATAGGTCCTATTAGATCTTATTACTCATGTTAGGTATTAAGGGGTCCTAAATTATATCATATTACTCATGTTCGGTTTTAATTAGAGAAAGAGAGAGATTCTTGTTTCAGTTGTGTCTAGGTTTACATTTTTGTTTTCTATCTAGGGTTTTAAGTTTTAACAGTTTTTTTTTTGTTTTCTACCAAGGGTTTTAAATTTTAACAGTTTTTTTTGTTTTCTACCTTGGGTTTTAAGTTTGAACTTTTTTTTTGTTTTCTACCTAGGGTTTTGAGTTTTCATAGTTTTCTTGTTTTCTACCTAGGTTTTAAGTTTTCACAGTTTTTTTTTCTACAATAATTTACAAAGTAAATTAAAACTAAAAATAATTGTATTAAACATAAAATATAATTTATTTATATGCTAAATTAAAAAAAAAATGTTAAAACTTTAAAATTACTTTTCTAACTAGTAAAAAATAACAATAAACTATAAATTTTAATGAAACAAATAATAAAAAATAAATAAAAATAATAAAAAATGGCAAGTGGGTTAGCGGTAGCAATAAAAAACGGGCACTCGTTTGCTAGAAAATGTGATCCCATTTTGCAAGTTGTGAAAATGACTTGCAAAATGGTTAATGACCAAAATAAATATATTTAAAAATTGGGTGTCTTTGTACTCCGAGCACCCGAACCTGCCTATTTTATATTTATGGCTCGGGCATTCTAAGTTTAACCTGTTTCTTAAACAACAGGTGCTCATTTGTTGCGCCAAATTTTTTTGGCCGCGGACTTCCGCGGAATTGACACCCAACTTCGTGCCTCTGCCCCATAGTCAATCAATCAACACACCCCCATAGTGATGTGAGGAAAAAATAGTAATGCTTATTATGGGTGCGCGGAGTGGTGATAATCAATCACATTTTCTGCACCCAATGAACTTATACTAGGGACTAATTTTGAAAAAGTGCTTCTTATCATTCTCCTCCTTGTTTCCCACCTTCTCTAGATCCATTAGTCCAAACAATTTGTATGCTTCTTCTAGTTCCAATGGTAAGTTTTCATCTTTCTCCACTAACCATTGAAAACTTTCTTCATCTAACATATTTTCCTTATAGTCCTCATTTTCTTTTGATTCCTTTGACCCCTTTTTCTTTTTTCTTTTTTTCATGTTTAGTGGCAATAAACCTCCTATTGCAGATGCTTATACTTCCAATTCCCCATCATCATTCAGCATTGCAGATCTCTCTTCCTTAATGATTCTCATCATCATTCAGCATTGCAGATCTCTCTTACTTACTTAAGATCTCTCTTACTTACTTAATGATTCTTCCTTACTTAATGATTCTGTAGATTTAATTTTATTACCAGGAGAGCTTTTCTATTGGATCCAAATTTCACTTAACTCTTCCTGACTCTTCTTATTGTTTTGAAGGGAAACTTCCTATAAAATTCCATGCTCTTTTGAACCTCTTCCAGGCACTTTTGGACAAAGTTCTCCATCTCTCGTGGATGAATATTTTCTCTTTTTGACTCAACATTCAGCTCATTCACTCTATCTCTGGATGCCTCCTCCATAACTTTTTCCCACTTTTCTGTACTTTCATCCCTAATCCTGTTAAGTCTAATAACTTCTAATTTTATTGCACTATAACATCTCCCCCCTGCTACAGTTTTCCAAAAGAACCATAATCTTTTGATAATCGAGCTACTATTCTCTTCAAATATAGATTACTATTGTGACTAATTATATATCTTGTGATAACCATTCCATGCTTCTCCAATAATCTTTCTATGAACATATCCCCTGCTTGGTGAGATACATCTTTAGGTAAATCTATATTTTTATTCCCCCTGTTTACCTTAGAGATAAAATTAAAATATTCTCTTCCTTTGTTTTTAACTGATTTGACTATCCATCTTTTCCGATGTTTTGTCTACATATTTGTAGAGGGTTATTAGACTCCTAGAAGATAAAATGTATACTGTCCTTAAAATTTTGGACATTTATCATCCTAACCACTTCTGACCGTCCATTTGTTAACAAATATCCATTATCCTTTCTATAATGATAAACAAGAGTCCCAAAGAATTTCCATAGAAAAACTAGGAAATGCTCTTCTAATAGGGTTTTGACCCTCAATTCTAGATCCATATTAATATTTGCCTCTAAAATTCTAACTTTACGATCTCATTCTTTAGCTTCTGGAAATAAAGTAAAAATGCTATTTCTTTTTAGTATTTGATCATCTTCATTTCTTGGATCCAATTTTGTTGGTTACATCTCCTTTATCGCTTTTCTATCTCCATTTGTATAATAACAACTATTGCTGAATAGATGATAATATTTACTTGTTGAATCCTCCTAGTCCTACGAAATATTTTGGATCCACTCCTTATATCTTAATATAATATTGAAAGAGGTGGGAAAGGTTTCGTATGTTCAATAATAGGAAAATTCTAGGAGAAATATTTAATTTTTTCACACATAAAGGATCAATATTTTAAAAAATTCCCAACTTGTTTCTTATGACTTGTAGTATTTCTGAATCCCTATATTCTAAGGGGAGATTGTGGAATTGCACCACACTTATTATTCAACTCCTTCCTTTGTTAGTTTTAAAATTTTCTCTAGCTCTTAAATGGAAATGACGATTTAAAGAAGAATAAAAAGAATGAAGATCAATTACAAACTCTCTAATTATCAAGATTGTGTGCAACTGAGTGTTAAAAAACCCAAAATTCATTAACTTTTGTTAGAATGCTTATTTTCATTTAGAATTTGGTAGAATGAAAGAAATGATCCCAAGAAGACTCTAGCCAACTCATTTCATTCTACTGTTGAACTGGTGAAAAATTAGACCACAAAAAATGTCACATTAGGAAAGATATGGCCATGAACATTGTCCTAAAAGTATTTTGCACCAGCTCATGCATCTTCAAAATTAATTGTTTTCATACAATTATCATGCATCTTCAAAATTAATTGTTTTCATAAAATTGCCTTAACACATGAAAGACTTCTTTTATGATAAAAACTCAAATTCTAGATCTATTATGCATCTTCAAAATTAATTGTGTTCATAAAATTGCCTTAACACATGAAAGACTTCTGATATGATAAAAACTCAAATTCTAGATCTATGACTGACTTCCTTGTATTGAGAGATGCCAAGATCATCCAAAAAAAAACACTAAAATTAGAAATATGAAAACTAAAATTAGAAATATTTTTGAGTTCTGTAAGATTGTTTGTGTATCCAACATTTAGGCCAATTGGTTGCCTAGAAATTGAAAATTTTCTTTCTATGATATTATCCTCTCACCTAAGAGTGTTGCTACTTGGTACTAAGAAAATGAAGATAAGAGAGCCCATTGGTCTCTTTCCTTAAAAGAGATACCCTTCCTTCTGTTAGTAATATAGTCTTGACAACTTAACCTTATTATTTTTTTCTTGTATTTTAGATTACTTTACCACAACTTCTTAAGGTGTCAATCTATTTCATTCAGCTTTTATATTTATTGTACATATAATATCTTTGATATATGAATATAAAAATATAACACTTCTCATCATTAAAAAATCTAACAACTAAAATCATAGATATTTAAACATAATTTTAGAATTAATATTATTAAAATATTTCAAAGAAATTATTCACTTATCCAACAATATTAAATCATTTTAAACTTTTATATAAATATTTAAAAAAAAAATAGAAAGAAAAAAATAAAGATTTGAGATTGATTTAACCTATAGTGTAGTAATTTGTTGAACCTAAATATGAGGAGGGGCAAAACAAATAACCAATATATAGACATCGACTAATGTGGAAGACTAACTTTCTAAATTAATCTCGTTTGGGAGAAAGTTTTTCTTGAATTTTCATTAATGTTTTGGGTTGGCTATATCTTCATATTAACAAGTTACACCAATTAAATATAAGCAATATAATGATTTTATATTTAGGGTGAAAAGAAGTGTCTTAGTGCGAAAAGTCACATTTAAGATATTTAAAGCCACACCACATGTGTACATATCATAAATTTGGTCCTATCTTACATTGAGTGGAAGAAGATTATAGTAAAGCTCTTTTCAGGGTTGAAGTAATAACAACACAAGAGAAAAAAATTAAAAGGTGTTTTACTTTATTTATATTTATATTCTATGTAATTTAAAAAAATCAGAAGATACAAATATATTATAATATAGGTTGATGATATATTTTAAAAGTTTATATAAATTTATTTTTCTTGTTTAGATTTATTATTTATTAATATATTTAAATTTTATACATTATTTTTACTAAGATTTTTTTCTAATGGATAGATTGTAATGATGGAACTTATAAACAATGAGAATCAAGTATCTATAGGCGACTATTATTACAGATCTAAAACATTAACGGTAAGTATTTTATAAATTTTATCAATTTATTTATTATTAGAAATTATCATTTGCAAAATAAAGATTAATGTATTTAATGGAACAGATGATTGTATTTAAAATCAATTTAATATTTCTGTTTTTAATAGGATGAAGAGAAGATGGCAATCAAAGGACTACTCCTTGTGAAATACAAAGATGTTTCCAAAAGAAAACATTCGAGCTATGAAGAAACTTCTCAGAAAAAGGTCAAACATTCAAGTTATGAAGAATCAGATTACCTTTTAGTTGATGACATGGCGAGTGGTAGCTGTGAAATAAGAAACATGGATAATAAGATTTCTCACAATAAAGTAAAAAATTCAAGACACAAAAAATTCAATTGCCATACAATGATAAACCTAAATTTGAACAATTCTGAGAATCCAAACGTTAAACATTTAAATTATCCTATAACAAATGGGGAGAGTTTTGGTCCCAATGAAATAATAAACCATGATACTATGATTTTAGGTAGTACAAGGAATCCTTCAATCGCTGAAGAATTAGGTTGTCCTCCAGCTAAAGGTGAGATTAGCAGTCATAATGGAATTATGAATCTTAAGGCTGACTTTTCTTACAATAAGTTTAAACCTTCAAGCCCTAAAAAATTGTCTTCTTTTAGAGCTTATGGTAAGATATCTGATCCCCTTGAAATGATAAATAATAGTGCTTCAATTTCCCATAGGAAAATTGAACATGGAATTAGTGCTAACCACTGTCATCTTCCTGGAACAAGCACTACAATTTCTCACCGTGAAGATGAGATGATTGACCTTAACACTGAAGTTTCTAATGGCCAATATAAGATGGCCAATCTTAATACAAAGATTTCTTATCACAAATGTGAGATGATTCATTTTAATAAAAAAGTTTCTCGTCCTAAAGTTGACATGGCCAATCCTAATACTGGGGTCTCTTATCCCAAAGTTGACATAACAAATCACAATATTATAGAAAACCCTAATTCTAAGGTTTGTCATGAAGACTCTTTTTTGGAGGGTAAAGTTGAGAAACAAGATATTGGACATACTGAAATTGCACTTTACTCTGGCCACACTGATATGAAAGATTTCAATTCCAATGTTCTTCATTCTGAAACTGGAGCTATTGTACAAAAGATGATAACTCCTAGGAGGGAAAAGATGTGTAAGCCTCTCAAAGGCATACCTCGAAGGGGAGACAATCCATTCATAGGAGCCCATAAATACAAAAGAACTGGGCGTTGGGAATGCAATATATGGTATGCTTTCTCTTATTTTGGTGACTTAATTACTATCTTAGCAATATTTTGAAATTGGCAATGTAGCATAATATTCTTAGAAGATATATTTCTTCAAGTAGTAAATTAATATATATGCTCTTTCATCTTATGCCTCTGCAGGTTACGGAAGCCTATAGACAGACAAATTAACTTTGGTGAGTAAATATGGCCTAGTAAGGAAAGAAGATCATCCACAAATCTTAAATTTTCCTTGAAATTTTTGTATTGCTATCTAATGTTATTAAATTTATACACTGTTAACTTTTTCTATTTTACAGGTCAGTATTACATTCCTGAAGCAGCAGCAAGGTTAGTGCTCTAAAAATGATTTTTGACATCTTCCTTTGTTATTTTTAATTATTTTTATTAATATGTGGTTTATGCTAAAATGCTATGATATGGTGTGGCTTACAGAAGCTCTGACAAAGCTATGCTAGTCACACGTAAAGCAGAAGACAGAAGATTGAATTATCCTGAAACAGATTATGACATGAGATTTATAGAACAAGTAAGTTAGTTCATTTATTTTTGGATTCTATTCATTATTATTTTTAATGAAAGAATCAACATCTGATGGGACGTGTGAAACAAAATCCTAATGTATTTTCTTTCTGTGCACACCTTGATTTGTAGTGGAGAGAGATATTTAATGAGGGCATACAGAAATTTGCAAAAGTGCTTCGAGAACAATCAAAGGGTTATTCAGAGGGTTGCATTACAGGTTTAAATAAAGAAGCAGCACTTGCACTTCTAGAGCTGATCAATGAAACCAAAAGGTCTAGAGCTGAGATTACATATCTCCCTGATCAGTGAAGACGACAAAGTTGATATTGCATGATGTAAATAGTTGTACATTTTGAGAAATATATCTGGATGTAACTGTTGCAGATTTTCTTTACTCTCCTTAAGGAAAACGGAATCAAAGTTGTAAATAATTGTACATGCTTGTAAAGTGTATTTGATTTTTTCAAACTACCGCATTTGGATGGCATCTAGTATTGCCCTCGTGTAGCATTGAATCGGATGGCCTTTAGGGTTTCCTTGTGGCCTTCTATTTGGAACAGCCCCAAGTCATTCAATGTATCAGAGGTAGTTTTGGACTAATATTTTTCAATAAGAATGTAAATAAATTCATGAACTCTGCTTCTTGAGTTGTAATTTGTTCTTTTGCAATCTTTTCCATGTGAATGCATATAAATTAAAGTAACTCTGTTTTAGTTAAGTGCAACCTTCAAAATTTATACAACGTATTTATCTCTTAAAAAAATTATGAAGACTTTAGCACCAGAACAAGACTCTTACATTCAACACCTTCCTTTTATTTTCTCCATGTGAAGACATGGAGAACATTCTTGATTAATGGAGACCGAAGCAACTATAGTAGGAAAGGTCAATAACCAGCCAACACATAATACATTATAAAAATCCAAATATATAGCTGTTTAACACTGTCCTAAACCTCATGTGTGATTGACATTTTGCTGTAAATTGAATTCACAATCATATATGTAGTTACAAATAGGCGAGACCTGGATAGCCAACTCAATCATATATTTAGTTACAAATAGGCGAGACCTGGATAGCCTTTAAATACAAATAGAAACAAGTGCTAAGTGCTGCGTGCAGCTGGAGTCCCTGCCTTAGGTTGGGTTTTCTATATTTGTTTTGAGAGACGGTGCATTGTTATTGTCTTCAGCTTGCAGTGCTACTTATGCTGTAGTTGGAAGCTCCGTTTTTTGCAAGGGCATATTTTGGAAGCAACACAGTATCTGGAGTAGAAAGTAGTCTCACCAAATGCATGGATACAACCATAAATGTTTTGGGAAGCAGCAGCAACATGATGATATCCTATTTATAATTCAGATAGATACTATACTATAGTTTTGAATGGTAGCTAAATATCTTTGCATTAAATCAATTCTCATGTAGTTTCATGAAATGTTTTCCAAAGTTCTTTTTATGAAATGAATTCTCGTATGGTTCCATGAAATGTTCTCCAAATGTTCTGAACTTTCAGTAATGGATGGATCTGAACTTTCAATAATGGATAAGATGAAGTTAGTGACTTGCTAGATGAAGTTAGTGATTAGTATATACTTGCTAGATCCTGTGAAAATACCTCAAATTTTATGAGTTGAATGGACAGATACGGTTTAAAGCTACTTCAAGGACCGAAGAACTCCTGACTTTTATGTTGTCAAAAGGGATGGTTGTTGTGAAGGATCGTGAGGCCAGGATTTCTCATAATTTGTTTCAGGTTGGGAGGAATAAAAAATTTGCTAAATTCCGCAGTGGGGCTATAAAATTTCAACCTAATTCTGCAAATGCTATTACTGATAAGATATAAAGGAAAATGCAATCTCCAATTCATTTAACTAAAAAATTATGTACATGATTTGTAGTGCTACTATGGCTAAATGGATATTAAATAATAAGCTAAGGTAAACATGGTTGAGAAGAATTGAGTTAAATACAACAAAGCATAAATATTATACCTGATTTGTTTAAAATCTACACTCAAATGCAATGTGCATACTCTCAATTCAAAATCTACACTCAGCAAGAGGATGGATTTTCAATGCATATAGTTAGGAAGAAAAGCTGTGGCCAATATTCCATTAGTATATGAAAGATCAATGTGTAGGCTATATCAAATAACTTTATGCTTACCAAGAAAGGGATGTAAAACATGCTGATTGTCAAAATGTTTAAGAGATTGACAATGCATTTCAGACTTTGACTTCTCAACCACAAAACAATGATTGATTCATTAACACACAAGTTGAGCGACAAAGCCCTCGGTACAGCATTTAAGTGATTCTACTTCATTTAGTTTGCCCACCAAAGCCTGTTTTCCTGATGTGTCAATGAAGAATTCACAGCCAGGTACAATAAAGTTGTCATGGTAAACTGCATCATAAATCAAATTTAGATTCTTAAGATTCTAAAGTAGAATTATTTCTTATAAATGACGCATTGACGACCACGTTAGAATTTACACAAAGAGGAACAATTGAGCTTAGTTGTGGATGGTAAAAATTCATGAGAATTTCCATGCTATGAAAACGGTTATGCATAAAAAAATTGGACTTACCTATTTCCAGTTCAGATCAGTATGCAATTACAAAAAGCCTGAGTTAATCGTCATTTAGTTGTTGCATCGTGTATACAATCAAAAGGGTAAATAAAAAAAATAAGTTAATAGCAGAAGACAGCTTTCAATAAAGAATTCAGCTTCAGATCTGACCTGGGCAACTCAGAGTTGCAAAAACCTATAGCACTCGCTCTCCCACCTATCTTTCGTCATTTCTGCAGAAACTAAATAGATCTCTATATATTCTCGAGTGTCCAATTTTACAGACGATCTTCACAGATTGAATAACCCTTCTCTCAAATTCCCAAGACATTACAATGAGATGGACCGGATCAAATGCAGGCATGCATGCAAAATGTGGAAACACACACTGGACACGTGAGCTGTTTTAAGGATGCCATCTACCAGATGATGCCCAGTACGTGGACTCTAGAGTGTTCTGCAAATGCCATTATGTTTTCAAAATATTTTTCCTCAGATTTGCTAATTAAAAACAAAAATACTACCAGCAAAATTAACATTGGCCAATCAGAAAATAGGAAAAAATGTTCAAAATCACACTTTAATAGAATGATTTCTTCAAAAAAACATAGGATAAGACCACCGGGAACACTTTTCTAGGAATGAATTAATTCGGAAATGCAACATGAAAACAATAGTCTCGTGGCTTAAGGGCAGGGACTAATAAGGAAACATTCTCTTCATTTATGCATACAATACAATTCTTTGTAACAAATTAATCTTTTCTCTGGGGTATAAATTTAATGTGTAATTAATAATTTGTTGTAAATTGAATTAATTTTAAGGCAATAACTTAGACCTTAGATATCAAAATTAACTAGTAGTAATACACATTCATATGTTGATTTGATCTCGACACTAAGAGTAATAAGGAAACATTCTTGTCATTTATGCATTCAAATATTTATAAGCATCAATTTTTTTGCATGGTATACAAACTTCATGTGCTATTAACACTTTGTTGTAAATTGAATCTATTTTTTGGCAACAACTAATGCTAGATATTAAATTCAATCAGTAACAAAACACAATCATATATTTAGTTACAAGTAGGTGAAATCTTGATTGGATTTAGAGACTAATAGAAATCATGAAACATTTTCCTCATCTATACTCACAATTCTTTGTAACCAACAATCTTTTGCATGGGGTATAATTTCAAATAAATGTTCAGATAGTGGCCCATTCCATAGAGATCTAATTTTTCACTTAGACATCCATAAAATTTGTAGAACAAAGGAACTTTGTAGAATAAACAACTTGGTTCACTATTGAATACACTCAACCTTACCATGCATAAGTGTTGACCCCAATCCTTCGCACTTAGTATACAATAAATGTCAGTGAATGTCAACACAATTTTAAAGGCATATGATATCATGCATTCACAACTAGACCTTTAGATTGTAAAATTATAATGAAATTGCTCTTTTAGAGCTTAATAAGGTCATAGATCACCTACATAGGTTGTCATGACTACAAAATGAGATCACACTAAACATGTGGCAAAAAAACCATTAGCACATGATGATTTCTTCTTCTTAAGTGTATCATCTTTTGAAGAGGTAGGATGCTCATTAGAATCTATCAAGTATATTTTGGTTTCTTCTTGATTTTAAATTTAGGTGATTGTGCCACCAAAGAAGTGCATCTAATTAGATATATTTATCTTTCTCTTTGATCAATAACAAGTGCCTAAAAGGACACATAGAAAACAATCTTAAATGAGTCTTAAATAGATTTTTTTTTTCCATAACTAGCCAATAAAGATCTCACATATTTGAACTTAATAAAAAATCTTCAATTTAAGGAAATATAGAAAGAGAAAGAGAAATCAAAATTTCCTCTATTTGTAAACAATAAAATTTAGTAACTTGTACAAAATAGATATTTGGATTTATCTCATAAATTCTTAGATGTTGTACATGCCTTGATATAAAACAATAAACTATTAGAAACATGTAAAACAATCACACCCATATCTTTATTAACTTTGTCCCTCTAAGAAAATTCATCATACTTCATATTGAAATATTGTTCGAAAGGTCCATTAGAGTAGTAAATACCAGTAAAGAAAAATAGACATTATATAAAAATACTTCATTTTGAAACCTCCCAAATATGAATCAATACTACAAAAAGGATTCACCAATAACCAAAGTACCCAAAATAACTTACCCAAAAAAATAATTAATATTTAAAAAATAATTCTAGAAAAAGATATTGATGAATGTGAACTTCTTAAAAATCCCTTTCTAATGCATATAAGAACTCCAAAATTAGATAGCGTACTCCCAAGATATATCTTGTTAAAAAAACAAGAATATTCAAGCTTTAAATTCCAATATTAGGCACCTACAAAAAGGTTTAGAAAATGCACTTGTCTTACCATGAAGTGCTTAGAAATAATTTATGACATATAAGAATGTAAAATTCTGATACCCTATCAAAAAGTGATGCCTTTAAAAAAAATTAAAAATTTAGATCGGCCTACCAAGTACCAATCTAGTTGTGAGACTGTGGCAACACTCCCTAACTGGAAAAGCCTGAGTGTATTGACCTATTGCAGAGTGGAGGTGGTAGGGTGATGAAAGTTAGTAATGGACCAAAAATTTAAAATAGAACCAATAGAGGAGAGACAATGACTCTTGCATGTACCACTTAGTGATTCTTAGCTCCCTAAATAAGGAGGGACTAACTACTAAAGCCTAGATGTCTACAAGTCTATTAAAAATAAAAGTTATAACTTAGAACATTAATTATAAAATTTATATCTAGAGTCGATCATATCTACTAGTATAGTTCACATGAATGCTGACAAAGGTGAGATCTATAAAGGATTAAAAATACTTTCCCAACTTGTTTTGATGATGCTAACAAGGAAATGCAATATGGATTCCATAGGGATTGGATATATAATATTGATGATGAATTTCCTACGACCATACAAAATGAAATTTTTTTCTAACTAGAAACCTTCTCAATTTTTATACAAATTTGTAATCCTTTTGTCCATTTAGACTCAATGTTGAGGTAAATTTGCCCCAAAATGTACAAAATAAAATACCTAACAAAATAATAGTATTTGTATGGAAAATATGATAACACATTCAAAAGGAAAAGTAGTAGATTGTAAGCAACAACAAGAAACACATAGTCAAATAACATATTCACAACTAAAACTAATAGCAAATTATAAATTCCCAACACAAAACTGTCTGCTCTCCTGGCGTGAACTACGAATTCAAGAAGAAATTTTGCGCAAATTAGATGCGTGAATAAAACTAGCTCTGTTCTGAGATTTGGGCTTCATGTCCGGAAAGGGAATCAATTTGCCCTGCTCTATAAAGCTCTTATTGAAAATAATTCATCCATACATAATAATTTTGGAGGACCTTTTGGATTAAAGGATGCTAGGGTTTCCAATCAACCCCCAATCAAATTTATTGAAAGGAAATTCTCCTTCTCCCAGTTTAACTCTTTAACATTTGCGGTTGAAGCTCAAGATTGGAAGGGTTGTCAGAGAAATCCCAGCCTCATTAGAGGCATTGAAAAAGGAAATGAGGTTTGGAAATTCATTTTTGGAAGGTAGAGGAAGTAGATCCAGAAGGGAATGACATTGTTGAACTCATCAGATTCATTCAGAAGCAAATGATTGTGGGCTATTCCGGTATCTAAAATTCCAATTTTTGCCTCTTGTGCTAACAAAATTGAAATAGATAAGAAACCACCCAGTTTTCATATTCCTTCTTCTCGGCCACGTATGAATCTAGTTGATCCATGTCCTCCTCGGGTTCTTCCTGATGGGAGGGCAGAGGCATACGATAATAAAAAGATGGAACACACGGAACACAATGTGCTACGGCACAATAAAATTAATTATATTTCATTGAATTTTTATATATATCAAATGAATACATAGCACTCCCTTTTATATGAAGTTTATAATAATCTAGAAACATCTAACATTAGCCGACAATACATAGTTCTAGAAAATACATAGTTCTGGAAACTACTACAGCCGATATAGCCAAAATACCTAAACCTAAACCTAAAATTCTAGAGACATCTAATGACAAATATGATAAAATAAACCTTAGGAGTAGAAATTAATATTTCTAACACTCCCCCCTAATTTCTACTATCAACTATTACAAACTTCATTAATATTTACAACTCTCAGAGCCTCCTTCAAAATTTCAAAC
>MU224564.1:3772468-3808520 GCA_018584345.1 Thuja plicata | reverse complement strand
TTTGAAAATTATTTCTGCCTCTTCCTCTTCCTCTAAATCCAGCATTTCCTCTTCCTCTGCCTCTGCCAAATGTCATTTGTGTTTTAAATGCATTCTCCAGTGAAGTGTTATTATGCTTGTTCAACCTGTCTTCATGATAATATAAAGATCCAAACAACTCATCTATAGATAATGTTGTTAAATCCTTAGATTATTCAATTGCAACCACAAGATTATCAAATTTAACACGCAAACTTCTTAAAATCTTCTCTATAACCTTTTGATTAGTAAGTTCATCACCATTCATCCTTATTTGATTAACAATATTCATGACACAATGAGAAAACTGCTCTACATAATCAGAATCCTTCATTTGTAAATTCTCAAATTCTCTTCTAAGTGCCTGTAATTTCACAATCTTTACCTTACTTGTACCTTGATATGCAGTCTCAAGAATGTCCCAAGCGTGCTTGGCTATAATAGTTGGCTTAATTTTTCCAAGAACTGAGTCATCTAATGCTTGTCCAATAAGTTGCACAGCCTTTTTATTCTTTTGCCTATTTTCATCAAGCTTTTTCTTTTGATTAGCATTTAAAGAAAACTCATCTACAGGCTCAGCATAACCATTTAAAATCATATCTGATAACTCATAAGAATCAAATATAAGCTTCATTCTGAAAGCCCAATCATCATAATTCTTTCCAGAAAACATTGGAATTGAAGGTTGAAAACTTCCTGAAGCCATTCTTGATAAAAATCTATAAAGAAATACACAGATCTACCAAACCCTAAATAGGGTAACAAGATACTTACAGATCTCAACAATGCCCTCACAACAAAGGCATTCACAAATTTTTTTTTATCCCCTTCTTTGATACAATCCTCCATACACACAATCCTTCAAACTCTACTTCTCAACCTGGCTCTGATACCAATTTGATGGGAGGGCAGAGGCATACGATAATAAAAAGACGGAACACACGGAACACAATGTGCTGCGGCACAATAAAATTAATTATGTTTCATTGAATTTTTATATATATCAAATGAATACATAGCACTCCCTTTTATAGGAAGTTTATAATAATCTAGAAACATCTAACATTAGCCGACAATACATAGTTCTGGAAAATACATAGTTCTGGAAACTACTACAGCCGATATAGCCAAAATACCTAAACCTAAACCTAAAATTCTAGAGACATCTAATGACGAATATGATAAAATAAACCTTAGGAGTATAAATTAATATTTCTAACACTTCCAGCAGAGGATTCTGAAATATTGTTGGCTCTGATCTCACATCCTTCCCAAAATATGGGCTTTCTATCTTATAATTTGAAGAGTAACAAGATATCTGATAAAAAGGAAGGGAAATTATTGCCAAATAATTTTTTCCCTAATTGATTCCAGCAATCATCAAGCAATAACTTGGATGTACCGCCAAATTTGGGAATGAAAGAACCAGAACTATAGTGGTGGTAATCAACATATTCACAGAAGGCATGTGGGAGCACTGCAAAATCCATGGTATCTTCACAAAATGTTGCGGATCTGATTACTCAATGAATGAAATTGTTAGATTACTGAAGGAGTTTCTTGAGGGCTAGGTAAGTATAACCTCTTTACCCGTGAATTTTTTTATTTATCAACTACAAAGATTTATCTTTAAAGCATAAATTACTGTTTGAAGAATAATTTTTATAAAGAAATCTGGCTCAAATTTATAGATTGCATGCCAAACTTTGTTCGAAACAATTTAAAGAATATAAAACTACCTAAATGCAAGATCTTTCATAATCTGCTGGTAGAATTGTTACAAAGTAATATACTGATTAAAATTGGGAACATGATAGGAGATTTCATAGGTTTAGAAGAAAATTTTGTTGATTCATCCAATCTCAAAATTCTGATAGATTTGGAATCGAATGTAAAAAAAATCAATCCAATAAAGTTAATAACTAACCAATCTATATACCCATTAAGACCTGAACTATATAAAGGATTGATTACAGAACATTGTTTCGTTAAAGGAAACTAGCCTTCCAAAATTAACAAAGACAGTGCCCCCATCATTAACCAACACCTTTAAAGCCAAAATAGTTAGTTTATCAGCGATCCAAATAATCTTAAACAAGAAATGAGGTTTTACCATCAGCCAGATACCAAAATTAATATTCCACCAAATCAAACCCAAGAAAAATCTCATCATGAGAGTTTTAAAACCAACCAACAAGATGTTACAATAATCAATCATAAAATGATAGAAATAATAATAATATAATTAATTTAGCTAGAAATGAGAAGGAACTAGCTCCCTTCATCGATTTAGATTTGGAAGAGGGAGAAATCATAGAAAATGTAATTGATGTTACTATTGGGAAAGAGCCTATTACAAAAATAGGGGATATGAAAGGTAAGAAACATAATGTTTCTTTAATAGATTTAGACATCTCAAATAGGAAAGACAAAGGGATCCTATTTCATCCTTTCTTTTCATTATCATTGTAGAAGCCTTTGGAAGAATGGTCTCAAAAGCCAATCAGTCAGGTTTGATTTTAGGTATTAAAGTTACTGAAGAAGTGCCAAACATTACACATCAACAATTTGCAGATGATGCATTATTACTAGGTAAAAGTACAAAAGATGAAGCTAGTAACTAGAAGGAAATGTTAAACTTATATATTAAAGCATTAGGTAAAAAATTGAATGCTGAAAAATCTGATATCTTTTTCCTCAATACTGATAAAAAGTTAGAAGATGAAAACTGCCAAATCCTCAGATTCAAGAAAGGTACCTTTCCTTGTAGATATCTAGATATTCCCATAGATAAAGGAAGCAAAACTACAAAATTATGGGATCCCTTGATTAGGAAAATGGTTTGTAAAATGGAAAATTGGAAAGGTAAATGGCTCTCTAATGCAAGTCAAAACTAATATGATTAAATCAATACTCTCAGTAGTACCCATGTATCAAATGTCAAGCATGTCCCTTTCTCAAAATGCTAAATACAAGCTGGATGAAAAGACGAAAAAACTTATTCTGGAAAGGGACAACAATAAATAAGAAAATGACGTTAATAAGTTGGGATAAAATTTGTAGACCATGCAATTTTGATTGGCTTGGCATTAAAAATATTAATTGGCAAAATTTGGCTTAGGGACAAAACTTGTTTGGAAAAAATTGTACGGAACCATATAGAAAATGGGTCAAAATTCTTACAAATAAATACCTTCAAAATAATAGCCCCACAAGTATTTTTAGAACGAGAGATCCCCCCAAAGGATCCAGAGCTTGGAACTTCATACTATAATGTAGATGTATTATTACTAATAAATTAACTTGGGACATTGGTTCAGGTGAGTCAGCTCTCTTTTGGGAAGATTCATGGGGTAGATATGAGCCTTTGGAACAAATTATTACTCTGAGGATTAAAAACACATTATGAAATCTATAGAGTAGGAATGTATGTAACTATATTGAAATACCAAATGAAGATCCCAAATCTAGGATGGAAGTGGAAATCGATAGAAGATACTCCTTTAACCTCAGAAGATAAATTAGAATTAAATAAGATTCTTAAAACTTGAAATATTATACCTAAAATTAGGGAAGATAAATTTTCATTGAATGGATTCAAAACAAGACCTTCAAAGATGGCTATGATACGTTGGTTAAATCGTAAAATTGACAAGAATCAGATCTTCCCCTACAAATATGTTTGGATAGTGAGATTAGGAAAGAATGGCATAGACTAATAATTCCTCAGCAATTTGGCAAGGGAGGGAAAGATAGTGTTGAAGATAGAGAAAGATGTAGATGGAGATCTCCATAATTTGGCTAGTTTAAACTAAACTTTGATAGGGCTTCTCGAGGTAATCTAGGAAATGGAGGGATTGGGTGTGTAATCTACTGATGGGATGGAAAGGTATGTGGAAAAATTTCTAAACCTATCAAAGATACTAATAATAATATAGCTGAATTGGAGGCTTTAGTGTAAGGGCTTCTACTCTGCAAAAATAGATAAATATCAAAGATTTATAGATAGAGGGAGACTCACAGATTATAATAAATGTATTAAGAATAGGCAATAATCATAATAGGAGATTGAAAACAAGATTAGAAAGAGTAGTGGTAATGCTTAAATACTTTAATCAAACAAAAGTTAACCATATCTATAGAGAAGGAAACAGTTCAGATGATGAACTTGCAAACAAAGTAACAGATTGTTAAAATATAGAATTAATATATAAGATACATAAGACCTTACTTAAAATTTAAAAAAAACAATAAATAGTATTCTTAGTTACTTAAATAATCAATTATTAAATTAATTTAAGTATTAATAAGCCCAATTTCAGTTCTGGAATAGTCAGGATACTGATCAATTTTCTAGTGTTAAGTTGATCACAGATGGGGAAATTGATTTATTGCCTAATAATCTATTAACAGGTACTCTTCCTAAAGCTAGTCACTGCTTGCAACAAGACATTGCAGAACAGCTTGAAATAATCCCTTATGAGGATCCTTTGGGATTGGAGAAGTGTCTATACCAGCAAGTTCAGAGCTCAAATGATAATATGCCATCTCAAGTTCTTAATAGTTGGCTTCAAGAAGATATTCTATCTAGCCCCCAGTTACCCACAGATATTGAGTTCCATACTGATAGTCAGAATTTTGATCATAATCAAACATTTTCTATTGTGCAAACACCCTCAAAGACCATACTTTCCCCCAAAATGCCAAAGTCAAGAGGCAGGCTGAAGGGGTCCAAGACCAAGTTAGAAATAGCAGCTGGCATTCAAACTACTTTGGATGCCCAATTTGTAGTCACTAAAAGATCGACAAGGAGAACAAGAGGTTCTCCTTATCCTCAATGAAGATCAATTCATGGAATGTCAGAGGCATTAATGCCTTTGACAAGTGACATAGGATCAAACAAATTGTGGATTCTATGCAGGCAGATATTGTTCTGCTTCAGGAGACCAAACTATCGTAGGACACTTATGAAAAAACCATTGCTAAATGGACTAGATGGAATTCTTTGCATACCTTGAGCTTGGGTGCATCTGGTGGGCTTGCAGTACTATGGAATCCTCAAAACATCAAAGGCATGCTCATTCATCAGGAGTCTAACTGGCAGATGCTGAAAGTTTTTGAGTTTGATTCATCTTTTATTTTGATTAATGTATATGGCCCTGCTCATACATAGGATAAAGCCAGAGTTTGGGATTCGATTACTCAATTCATCCAAGTTCAGGATTCTCAAGATGTTATTATTGGTGGGGATTTTAATGCACTTATATCATATGAGGAGAAGATAGGGGGTATTACTCCTCTTACTAAAACCATTCAGGATTTCAATTTCTTTGTGGACAATAATAATCTTATGGATATCTTCCCGACTAATGGGTCCTTGAATTGGACAAATAAGAGGTCTGGTTTTGCACACATTGCTGCTCGACTGGATAGATTCCTTTTGGCACAAGTCTAGAAACTTAAGGATGTGGAAATCTCTTTGGATATTCTTCTTCAGCCAGGTTCTGATCATTTCCCAATTTCACTAAATATTACCAATACTCATAAAGGTGATGATATCCAATTTCATTCCTCTTTCAAATTTGAAAAAATGTGGCTTCGCCACCCTCTTTTTCTACAACATATCCAGAAATGGTGGACTAATGCACCGCATGTTGTAGGAACCAAGATGCATAAATTTTCCATGAAATTGAAATTTTGGTAAAAGTCATATCAGAATCTAGAATCAACAGGTTTTTAAAAATGTTTTTAGACAAAAAGAGGAAGTTAAGAATCAATTAGAAGAAGTTTATATCCACATTGTCCAAAATGGTATGAATGAAGACTCTCATGCTAGGCAAAAAGACCTTCAGCTAGAATGGGAGGAGTTGTGTAGTCGTGAAGAAATTTATTGGAGATAGAAATCTAGAGAACTTTGGTTGCATGAAGGAGATAGAAACACAAAATATTTTCATTCATCAGCCAAACAAAGGAAAGCTAATTCAACCATCTTTCAAATTGAAGATGCCCAATCTGGAAACCTTATTACCAATGCACAGCAGATCCGTGAAGAAGGGGTTAAATTTTTTAAGAATTTACTTGCTCCTGCTTCTTTTCCATCACCCATGGAGGCACAAGTCAATGAGATCTTAGCATCCATTCCATGCATGGTGTATGAGCATGATAATGCTATGTTTATGGCCCTCTTTTCCATCCAAGAGCTTCAAAAGGTGGTCTTCTCCTTTCCTCCAGATAAAGCTCTAGGGCCGGATGGCTTCTCTGCACTATTTTACCAAAGTTGTTGGGATACTATTAGATGGGATTTATTTTATGCAGTGGAGGAATCAAGAAAAAACAAGAGTATGCTCAAATACTTTAACACTACTAATATCTCAATAATCCCAAAAGTCAAGACTCCAAAAACATTTGCAGATTTTAGGCCAATTTCATTATGTAATCTGACATACAAGATCATTACCAAAGCCATTTACTTAAGATTAAAACATCTTATTCCATCCATTATCTCCTTGGAACAAGGAGGCTTTGTCCCGGGTAGAGAAACAATGGAAGGAGTGTTAGTGGTTCATGAGGTTCTACACTCAATAGATTCTAATCACACATCAAATTTTGTGATCAAACTCGATATGATGAAAGCTTATGATAGAGTTTGTTGGAAGTTTCTGCTCCAAGTATTAAATAAGATGGGCTTTTCAAAAGGTTGGTGTAAATGGATTAAAGCATGTATCTTAGGTGCTTGGTTTTTAGTCTTAGTTAATGGAAAACTAGCTGGCTTCTTTTCATCATCACAAGGGATTAGACAGGGTGATCCATTATCACCGGCTCTTTTCATCATCATGGCTAAATCCTTCAGTAGAAATATTAACCATCATCATGAGTCTGGTAAGTGGAAAGGTGCACATGTCTATGGTACAAGTATTTATGTCACTCATTCCCTCTTTGCAGATGACACTCTGTTATTTGGTATGGCACAAGTTCAGGAGGCTCAACATATTAAAAGTATATTACAACTTTATTTTGCAGTCTCAGGTCAGGCTATTAATGATAAAAAATCCAAAATATATCTCTTTAATACCAACAAAGTGATTTCTGAAAAAATAGTCAGGATTCTAGGATTCTCAGTGGATTTCTTACCATCTATATATTTGGGAATCCCATTTTTTATGGGATCAAATAAGAATAGCTATTGGTCTTCAGTGGTGCAACGCATCCAAAGTAGAATAGTGGCTTGGAAAGCTAGATGGCTATCACTGGCAGGCAGAATTCTTCTCATCAAGTCAGTACTTGCAGCCATACCAAATTATTACATTGCAGTCCTTAAAGCTCCTCCCAAGATTATTCAGCAAATACAAAAACTAATTAGAGGATTCCTTTGGTCAGATAACATGAATGATGCCAAGAAAATTCCTCTTATATCCCTTCATGACATGGAACATATTCCAACAATAGGTGGTGCAGGGGTGCATGATCTAACAAAGAGAAATGAAGAATTTGGTGGCAAACTAGTATGGCATATGTATTCTAAACCTCAATCCATATGGTGCAGGATTATGCAATAGAAATACTTAGATAATAATGACCCATCTAGAGTTTTATCTATTTTGGATCCTCCTAAAGGTTCAGTAATTTGGGACTTTATGATGGCCTCACGAAAAATTGTCCTCAAATACATTTCTTGGGAAGTGAATAATGGTAGCATGGTAAATTTCTAGAGAGATTCGTGGAATGGAAATCCTCCCTTATCTTTAAGAACAACTTCCCAAGACATTATACATATCTCTGAGACATCTTGGGGTACGCATCTCAATCAATATGTGGCTGCTATTTGTAATATCTCAGGTAAGGTCATTTGGAAAGATCCAAATGAACTAGCATTGTCAAATCAAGATAAGTACAATCTCAAACAAATTCTAGCTTCAGTACAAGTTTTTTTCTCAGGATGTGAAGATAAACTCTTTTGGGTTCCAGCTCAAGATGGTAATTACTCAGTGAAAGAGGGTTATAAATTACTTCAGCAAAGTGGCTCTGATAAGATTCCTTGTAGAGCTTTCTCTTTTTGTTGGAATGATGTTGTGCTCCCAAAGGCAGGTTGTTTTGCTTGGCTTGCAATTAAGCATAGAATTCTGACTAGTGATAGATTAAATAGGTTAAACATTGCCCCTCCTTTTAATTTTCTTTTTTTTAATGCACATGAAGAAACCGTGGATCATCTTCTGTTGAATTTCACATTTACAGCCCAATATTGGTCCTTCATATTAAAAAGCTAAACTACAGTACACCATTGCAAGATAATATTTGGAATCTCTTTCAGTCATGGCCAGTCCTTTTTCCAAAATTGTTATTTGCAAATATTTGGAAATGTGCACCAGCATTAGTAATTTGGGCCATCTGGTGGGAAAGAAATAAGTGTCTTTTTAAGAAAGAGGTATCTCACATCGACAAAGTTCTGGAAGGTATTGAACGATCTATCTCAGAAGTGACAAATGCAAGTATAAGCAGTTGCAAATTCAACCCTATTGTAACTGCATGGGATTATAAAGTGCTTTAGGATTGGAAACATCTTGTTATTCCATATAGGTGGTAGAGTCATAAGATTTCAATTACACCAGTATCAAGATCGGATGTGCGTTGGAGACTTATGAAGCTCAATTTTGATGGCGCTTCGAGAGGTAACCCTGGAATCTCAAGGTTGGGAGTGTGTATTCGAGACATTAAAGGAAAATTAGTTTCACTTGTCACTTCCCCTTTGGCTGTTGCTACTAATAATTTGGCGAAAGCCCAAGCTCTACTTGCAGGGCTAATTTTAGCTAAACAGGGTAATTTTCGTTCGTTGCACATAGGTGGTTCATCTGTTATTACAAATGCGTGTATCCATAAAAAGGCACATTCATGGAAATTAAAATATATTTTAATAAAAATTTGGAGAATGTTAGATGAATGTCATGATGTGTTTATATCACATACGCTGAGGGAAGGAAATCAGGTTGCAGACTACTTATCTAATTTGGGATGTGATGGTTTACACCTTTCATCATTGAATCCATCGGCTTTGATTGATGATGATGGAGAGCTTAAAATATTAATTCAAGTTGATAAGGATCGCTATCATCATTAACCAACAAAATGATTCAGACAAGATGGTTTTTGGTATGCGAATTTGGTGATTTAAGATTCTGTGTATGAACCAATATCATCAACATTAGCCTAATATTCTGTCATATATTGTGAGGGATTGGAAGTACATAATGTTGATGATATTCAGCTCAGTTGATTAGCACTATTCACATGGCCTCCCAGGTGTGAGTGGAAAATAATAACAAATTCACAACTTGGGCAAGTATGGAGTGGGATTTCCAAATCCTTTCGCTATTAATAGTCATTAAGGATACATTCGTGGCTTACATTTTCAGATTGTTTCACATTTCTTCAGTAAGGTTAAAGAATGGTGAAGAATTTAGATGTTGATGTTTCATGCGACTCTTGTCACAAGCAACACAGGGGGATCATGGCAAAGAATTATCGCATATGGATACTGCCAAGTGCTGAGGAAATTGTGCTTCCGATTCCAGTGGTGGACTCGACTCTTGATACCATGTTTATCATCCATTCTCCCATAGTTAGGTGGGCTATCAAACAAGTTATTGGGGAAGAACATTTGGGCACCGCTGCAATACATTTCTTTTATCCTTCAAATTTAGTGTCTATTTTCCTTTCTAACGCCATGGACATCATGCAGTCTCCACTCCTCCTTCAGTCTCTAGCGAAAAAGGTAATTCGGCCAATGTTTATTGCAGATAACAAACTTAATGTGGCTATGCAATATTATGATCTTTGGTGTGGAATGGCATTAGTGGGAGGATTGTTTTCGCATACCCAGTTGCTTCAAAAGCATGAAATATTGGTGACTTTTGAGGCAATGAAAAAAACAGTGGACAAGCAGAGCTCATCACACATGAAAAATGTGCTTCAAGTTACTGCACGGGCACTTGGATATCAGCTGGAGGAAAGAGTGATAAAAATGGGATTTTTATTATTGGACTTGCTTAGGTTTTCAAATAGCCCTCAAATTCAGGGATAGAAAATGGTGCCTTCATAGTTGGGGCCGAATGATATGGTGACTGAGTGGAGTGGTTGGCTGTCCCCGAGCTCATCTCAGTTGAAATCTATTGAATGTGTGGGTTTAGGTAGACAAGAGGCCGAGTGTGTAGGATGGGATTTGGTGGTAGCGTCTACAAGTGTCCATGATGGGGCCGCGACCATGCTGCTTCTCAGGCATCCCCGAGACCAGAATGATATTACTGTGGTGTGACATGAAAAAAAAATAGAGGTCAACACAATGGTGCGTAGTGGGTTTCAAGGTGAGGACATCATGGAGGAGTGAGAAGTGGACCGATTTGAACTCATTTTCAAATTTTGATATTTTGATATTTTGATGCCCCTTTAATTTAATTTTTTTCAATTAGGGGTTTGGGGGTGGTAGTTTATACTCCTTATTGTATGATTGATGTGATATCAATCTTGGTCGATAGTGAATATTTTTTGAACTATTGTATATATTAAAGCGATGATGCTAGGTTTTCTTCTTGATTCTTTCCCAGTTGAGCTTTTTGAATCAATTTTAATTAATATATTATAGTGGCTTGCCCACTTTTGCTTAAAAAAAAAAAAGAAGCCTCTATACTTATATTAAGTATCTTATCGTTTTAAGATAGATAAAGGGATAGAATATATATTTATATTATTTTTAAATAATACTCTTTAATAGCTTTATATTATATTCTACCTTCCTGTCAAGGAAATTAAATATTATATCCAAACATCAAGACTTAATATCAACATATTAAAATTTACTAATAATTATTCTTAATTCTAATGAACAATTTCTATCTAACTAATCCTTCAGAAATCATTAATACATGACAAAGGGAGTTATACAACAAAAGAATAATAAGGGTAATCAGACTACAAAGCATGTGACTCTCACCTCATCTGGCGACTAAGCCTAATAATGCCTATTATCACATGCATATGTCTGATCCCTTGTGACTATTAACTTATTTTTTAATTATATTCACTCCGATCTATGAATGAATTTATCCCTTTAACACCTCATTTCATCCACTCCTATCATCATTATTTATTATTTTTTGCATGTAATTATAGTTATCTTACCTTGTTTAAGGAATCTTTGTGCTCTCCTTCTCATCATTACCCCTCACCCACATTTTTATGATTCAATTATATTTGAGAAGCTTTCTAATAATTGGATTATTTAGCCTTCTTTGACCACCTTTGATCTCCATCCTCCTTGTAATTGACTCTTAAGTATCCTATTTTCAATACTTTGAGTGGTTTTCCTTTCATTGTAGTTCCATGGAAGCTATTTTTCATGTTTTCCATGTATCTGAAGAGAGAAAAATGGCCTTCAGGGGTAAGATCAAACCAGAATAGTGGAACAAGCTTCTCAAACATATGAATTCCATGGATAGATGTTTGGTGGAAATAATAATGGGTGAGAATTATTTTAATTATAAATACACCTACAAAATTAATAGGGATATAGTCAAGTTTTTCATCTGATGTATGATTTGGGAAAAAATACTAAAAAATTATATCATAACCCTCAATAATAAGGTTTTTGTGGATGGAGTCTTGGGTGTGTAGGAAAAAGTGTTTATCTAGTACTAAAAATGATAATACTATTCCCTTTGTAGAGGATTATATGGTTGTAGAGACTGGTAGTTTGTAAAATGTGAAAGACATTACAAGGAGGTCAATCCTTGTCTTCAAAGATAAAATTATATTTGACCATATCTCGAATATAATTGAGCACAACCTCCACTTTCTTCTAAGGTGGATGTGAGTCATCCCCTTTAATGAAACTATGTGGCTCTCTGAGTATCTCAGAGCTGAGCATTATGATATCCTTGTCTCTTATAAAAACATTCACCTTGATCTGGTGCACTTAATAACTCCTAGAATCATCAAGAATAGTTGCGACAAGCACTATAAAAAGGATTATAAAGGAAAAGAAATTTTGTTTGGTTTGGAAGATGACAAAGATAGCTTAGAGGATGAGATTATCATCAATAAACATAGGTAATCCCCTGAAAGACCTGCGAGGGATCATATTTTTATCAATACTATACATATACTTATCTTATATTATAAAACCTTCTGTAGTTTATATATTGTATGGACTTATTGAATCTTTTTAATAGTTTCCTTATAGATCGGAACCGTATTAGTTCCTTTTTTCCTATAAATTGTAAGGGTCATTTAAGAAATTAGAATGATGTGGTCTTTGATTATTACTAACATATTGAACCTGTAGATGATACAATATCAAGTTTTTGTAACTATTATTATAGCTTATAAACATATATACATTATATATTCTTGCATCCTCTATGTTTAGATTATGGTTTTTTGTTATCTTTGAAACTATGATTTCTTAATTTCTTATGTTATATATATATATATATATATATATATATATATATAGAGAGAGAGAGAGAGAGAGAGAGAGTTATAAATATATAGTTGTTTGGAGGCTTCAAAGAATAGAATAAATGTACTATGACCCCACTCTGCCATATGAAATAATGAATGCATTTGATAGATTTATATATGATTACAAATTCACCACTTTTTCATAAAAAAATGGATAAATTAGCATGCTAGTATGAATTTCTATTAAGAGGTAGGTTTTGGGATGAAAAAATGAATTTTAGTCCTGTATGTTAGAAATGAGTTGAATTTTGACACTAATTGGATTAGATTTTAATGTATGAGATAATGGTTTTGGTAAAATGAGGTGTATATATACATTTGTATTCATATGTAATTATTAAGAATAACAATGCACTATCACAACTAAGAGGGGGGGGTTGAATCAGTTGTGTGGCAAAGCCTTAAACTTTAAATATTTTAAACCAATTGTTTAATGTAAATTCAAATTAATACTGAAACTGCAAGAACAAGATAAATCAAAACACCATATATAACATAAGTATTTGTTGTCAAGGAAAACCCTATTAAGGGAAAAACCCCAGTGGGAATGATACCCGCAAAATAATGCACTAGAAATATTGTGTCCCTGTTAGGAGACCTACCAGTGTTAAGAGCTAATTATTACATCCAGTAAAAAGTCTCTGTTAAAGGACAGACCATGTTAAGTGTCTTGTCTACCCTGTTAGGAGTTGAATGAAATATTGAGCTCACTATCCGAGAACACTATCCAAAGTGAAGGTTAAATCCACCTTATTAAGGTTAAACCCACCTTCTAGATCCATTTTCCAAAGAGAAGTATGAAAAGATATTTATAACAATGAACTGACTAATATAAAATTGCTTTTCCTATACTTTTCCAATGGAGTGCATTACTAAAATAATCATTTATCTACATCTAGCAAAACTTGCATCCACATGCTTGTAGAATCCAATCCATACATTTTCACATCAAGACACTACTTTCATTTATATAAGTTAGAAAAAGTAATTAGGTCAGTCTATTAAGACTTCCCTAATGCATGAGCAATTACATAGACCCTTTCTAAGTATGGTTAGCCCCAAATAGGTCTTTGTCAGTCTACACACCACAACTAATGTCATCAAGAATCCAATGATCTAAGAATCACAAATAATTTTTTCCCATGTACCTTCTATCATGCCTTAATCTTTCATACCATAACTTATGCTCATATCCAAATTATCCCAAGAACTCAGAGACCATCTCTATCATAATCCTTTGTCACTGCTTTATAACCAATCTTCACAAAAACATATATAACTCATGCAAATAGTAATATTAAATTCATAAACCTTAGATATAAGGTGTACATACTTCCTTTTACATAAATCCATGCTCACATATACTAAAACATCGTACATTGTCTATATACAACTATCCATCTTGCCTGTACCTGTGACAACTAGTCTTTCTAAAAATTCTAATGCATCCAACTAAAAAATATGTTGATATCAATGACAAAACATGAATATCAACACCTCAAACAAAAAAATTTCCAAAAATACCCACCTTGGTATTGATGGAAAGATATGAGAAAAAATAATCAAATCAAAAGTAGCCTTCTTAATACAATCTTCTCAATATCCTCTTCACAATTCCCCAAAAAGAAGTAAGGTTTTTTCACTTATATCTATCCCCCTTAGAAATCAATGGAAAATTGTTCCGTATCTCTTTTCCTTCTCTACACATCCCACCTCTACAAGGTTTATCTTTTTCAAATATTTATACCTGCAATAAACTAGGTGCTTGATCCCAAAAATTCTCTTTTGAGTTCCTACGATCACTCCCCCTGGGGAGTAGATCCAAGCATCAAGTCTAGAGAATAATAGAGCTCTGATAACTACTAGACTAATGCATTCCTCCATCATTTATTTCTCACAAGGAGGGTTCTTACCCTAAGCATACCTCTGAGATACTCAAAGACATCTTTTGGCAAAGGTTAAATGTGAATATATTTGCTATTTTCTCCTTTGTATATATGTACTCTAATCTAAATTCCTTCTCTGCAACCTTGTCTCCCAAAAAATGATATTCGATTTAAATGTGTTTGGTCTTTAAATGCACAACATGATTCTTTGACATGTTTATTGTGCTTGTAATATCATAATAAATAACTACAGGCTCTTCAAAGCTTACCCCGATATCCTTCAACATCTATTTCATCCATACAATCTATGTATAATTTATAGTAGCAACTACATACTCTAACTGAATAGTAGAGCTATACAATCCTTCTTTTTGCTCAACCATGAAACTAACCTTTTCCCAAGGAAAAATTCTCCACCATTGGTACTCTTTCTGTCATCAATACTTCCTACCCAGTCTACATCAATATAATCTTGTAATATAAAATCATCTGACTTGTCATACCATAGACCATATTCCAATGTCCCTTTCAGATATCTAAATATCCTCTTGAATGCATCAAGGTGAGTCTCCTTTGGATCAGCTTGGAACCTTGCAAAAATTCCAACTGCACTAGCTATGTCTGGGCTAATGTGAGTTAGGTAATGCATACCTCCAATGATGGAATTGTATTTTGTCTAAAAAAAATCTAGAGATTCATTAGTAGTAGTAAGCTTTCATTTAGTAACCATGGGTGTTCCAACAAGTTTACAATCTTCCATCCCAAACTTCTTTAGTGATTCCTTAAGATACTTGGTTTGAGAAATGAAAATTCCATGTTTACTTTGAGTAATTTACAAACCAAGAAAGAACTTCATTTCACCAATCATAGACATTTCAAATTCAATTTTCATTTCCTCAGAGAATTTACTACTCATTTCATCATTGTGTCCAAAAATTATATCATCCACAATGACTTAAACATCAAGATTCCATCTTCACAAGTTCTCAAATATAGATTACTTTCTGCACTACCTTTTATGAAACCAAGATGTAAAAAAACCTGTCTAACCAAGCATACTAAGCTCTAGGAGATTGTTTCAATCCATATAATGCTTTCTTCAACCTGAAAAACCATGTCTCCATCGTATGTAAAAGGAAAACCATCAGGCTTCTCAATGGAGACTTCTTCCTCTAGATCACCATTCAAGAATCTAGACATCATATCCATTTGATACACCTTGAAATCTTCATGTGTTACATACACAAGGAATAACCAAGTAATACCTCTAACCTAGCAACACGAGAAAAATTTTCTTCGAAATATATACCTTCGTATTGTGAATAATGTTTGCAGACTAGTCTTGCCTTATTTATTACAACCATGCCTTCTTCATTCATTTTTTAATTCTAAGACCTCATTTACTTCCAATTACATTCCTGTCCTTAGGTCTAGGAACCACTCCCCAAGTGTTTTTCTTCTTAATCTGATCCATTTCCTCCTTCATTACCTTAATCCAATATTCATCTTTACATGATTCCTTAGTAGTCTTAGGTTATACTTGTGAAATCAAACAAAGCTCATTTCTAACTTTAGACCTTGTCATCATGCCCTTAGTAACATCACCAATAATCTGATTCTTAGGATGATTTATCTTAACATACCTTAGTGTCTTTGGGGTTTCTAGAGGCTCATCCAAACATACCTGAATTTCATTATCAATCTCAAGATTTTGTTTAGTCTCTTGATTTTCAGTTTTCTTCTCATTCTCTCAGATCTGAATCTGAAACCTCTCATCAATTTTCACATTAGCACTTTCAAATTTTTTTTTCAATCTCAGGTTGAAACCTTTATAAGCCTTAATTTTAGTAGAATAGCAAAGGAAAATTCCTTCATCACTTCTGTTAGAATAAATGAGAGGAGGGGGTGACTCAACTAGAATCAGTTTACTCACAAATTATCCTACAGTCCCAAATTTCTCCAGATGTATATCAAGACAAATTCAATCATATAGTTCAACTCAGTGAAAATGTATTTTGTAAACTTAAACTTTCATCAATAGTGTTTATCGAGTGTCAATAAATTAATACTATGATTACAGATCTAGGTCAATAAAATAAAGTGCAAAGTAAAATAAAAATCCACAACATTCATGCACATTGACACAGATTTTTAACACGGAAATTGTGCTAAGGGAAAAACCACCTGGGACCGGTAACCCAAAATATTTTCACTTTTCTAAAGCGAGCTCGGTGAAGAGCCAACCCTATTAAAGGTTACAATGCACACTATTAAATGTGACCTGGTTAGAGGATTTAAAACTAACAGTTCTCTCTTGACCATGCATTCACTATGGGTCAACAAGAAAACAATCAACATTCTCTGAATGTTATAATAAGGACTTCACTGTTCTACTCGATTAAGAGATTTATCTGTAACAATGGTTAAACTAATACAATAATGATTTGATTCAAATACAAGTCTAATTTGAAGATACTCAAATCTATGCTAAGTACATAATACATTTGATCAATTTGTTCACTTTAGTTCATCTCATTCTTCATACTTGTTCTACTTGGTAATGGTGTTTCCTTTGTTTGCTTGGCGATGTCTACATAATAACACTCGGTTCTGTCTTAACCCGTTTGATTAGTCATGCATAAAATTTGCATGTAAGCATCATAGAGTTATGTCCAATTCATAATTAATATCTTGTATCTTATATAGAAAACATGTATCATTTAATTTTCATCCTTCAAATCTTGTCGCTTAATCTCCATCATTGATTTTCCCACATGATTCATCCTCGGTAGTTGTGTTAAAAACACGTTTCAATATCTGTCGTCTGATCTTCATTGAATTGTAATAACCATTTAATCAAATAAAAAACTTTATCCTTTACCTCAAAATCATCCATTGCCAGCTCAACATCTTATTTGGCCTCGATTTGATTAAATTGCTTTATCAATAGTTGTGTCAGAAATCCCTTTCCCAGTTATCACTATGCTCGGTATACATTGTGTTTTACTCAGTGTTCACTATTTCTCAGTGTATACAAAACTCTTCATTTACCGACCACATAAACATTGTTTGTTTTAGATCTTCAAATCATAACACATTTTTTCCACCATAATAATACTTAAATAAGTTGGCATCAATGACAATACATTAATTTATAATGTTTATAATCACTTCTGCAACTCGGTTGAATATCAACAAATGACTTCAAACATATAATCCGTTGTAGTTCATCAATCTCTCCCTTTGGAATTGATGGAAAAATAATATAAAATATGTAGTATAAAATTCCATACAACAAATACCAAACTTTTGTTCTACAACTACAACAATTCTGAAGCTCTCCCTAGCTTGAATATAAACTGTGTCAGTATAAACAAAAATATTGTTCAAAACATGATGAGTTTTCAGCTCTTGAATCTCTTTATAGATTAGATATGTCTCTCCCTTTCTCTTTTCTCCCTTTATATTTTGTTTATATATCTCTCCCTTTGACAACAATGCCAAAAATAAATATGTAGCTCTTCAGTAGCCAAATAAAATATCTTTGATTTTCAGTGTAGTAGGTACCTTTCAGTGTATGAATATCTCTATTTCGGTCTATTTCAACTTGTGCATCAACATGATTGATATTGTGATTTCATGTAGGTTTATGCAACCTCCTAATTAGCTTAGTTACCAATAGACAAGGGATGAAACCCTAGTCTACCCCTCAAGTACTCAAATGTATCCTTCTATAAGGTTTTTGTAAGTATGTCTGCAAGTTGTTCTTTTGATTTTACATATTCTAGTATTACTTGTTTTTCCTGTACTTGTTCCCTCAAGTAGTGATATTTTATAGATATGTGCTTTGTCTTTGCATGCATCACATGGTTCTTTAAAATATTTATAGCACTTGTACTATCACACTAAATCATCACTAGTTCAGTGACCTCTTAATTCATTCCTTTCAACAATTGTTTTATCCATGCTATGCTAGAACAATTTGCAGCAACAACAACATACTCTTCTTTTGTAGTTGAATGAGATAGGCATCCTTACTTCTTGCTTATCCAAGTAATTAGTCTTTCTCCAATAAAGAATTCTCCACCAGTAGTACTCTTTCTATCATCTATGTTCCCATCCCAATCAGCATCAGTATAAACTTTCAATTCAAAATTTTCTTCTCTTTTATACCATAGTCCATAATCCTTAGTATTCTTCAAATATCTAAAAATTCTTTTTACAACAGTCATATGTGATTCTCTAGGGTTAGCAGAAAATATTGCAAGTATTCCAACTACGTGTGTTATGTTAGGTCTTGTGTGTACAACATACATCAATTTACCAATCATAGATATACAAGGTTTGATTTACCTTAGGTGTCTTGTCACTAGTAAATTTTGGAAATATTTTGGATGTGAGTTGGTCAATTTTTGATGACGGTTGGTCAGCCAAAAGACCACTCTTGTCGTTGGAGTTTTTTTGTCAATTAGGTGAGCCAGAAAAAGTTGTGTCGAATTATCGACAATAATAGTGGTCAAATTATCGACTGTATAATACGTTGAGATTGTGAACATTCTGGTCGATACAGTCCATTGATAATTGTCATTATCATTGAACTATTGACTTTAGTATGCATTGAGACTGTGGCATTCTGCTCGAAAAAGTTCATTGGTCATTGTCATTATTGTCAAACTATCGACTTCAGTATGCATTGAGACTATGGCATTCCGGCCAAAATAGTTCATTGTTGATTGTCATCATCGTCAAACTATCTACTTTAGGATGCATTGAGACTCTGGCATTCTGGTAAAACTAAAATGGATGCCACAAAAATTAGTAAAACCCCCCACATAGTCCATATTTATATAATTATTACTACTGGAAAGTTCCTCCAGTATAAAACCAATACTACCGCACACAAATACCTCCATGTAACTATCAATATGATAGTGTGAACCGAAAATATCAACACTACCAGTATGGTCTGTTAGAATAACTGAGAGGGGGTGGGGGGGTGAATTAGTAGCCTAAAAAATATTCCAATAAATCAGCCCAAAAGCTTAGTACCACAATATTAAGCCTGTATTTATCTTCAGTCCTACAAGATGAATGCCTTCAAACAATCTTAACAAATAACTACTGCTCGGAGTTCACTGTTAAAACTTATTCTTACTGTTTACCAATTAGCAGTCTTTCATTTACCGAAAAACAATAAATTTCTTAGTGTATACCGATCAATCCAGATTAGTTATTTGTAATGTAAAACACTAAAGTAATGACTCATAAACACATTAACACATGGATTTTTAACGTGGAAACCCTGTTAAGGGAAAAACCACTTGGGACCGGTAACCCAAGATTTTTACTCTTCTGAAGTGAGCTCAATGAAGAGCCAACCATGTTAAAGGTTAGAAACACAATGTTAGGTGTCACCTTGTTAGAGGATTTAAATAGAATAGTTTGTCACTTTATATTGGGAATCTCTATGCTACCTTCTATGACTAAACCCTGTTTTGTCAAATGGTATCTGGCATCTCATGCTATCTTCATGATCAAACTTTTTGATAATCCTTGGGATGTATCTCAATATAGAAAGGATCGTTAAGTCTTTCTCAATTAAGAGACTTTCTGATCCAATGGTTTAACTGAAATAGTAAATCATTTATTCACACATACAACTTAGACTTGCATATTTTCAGATCTATTGTAAGCTCATAATACCTTTATGATCAATGTATCTTTTCAATACCTATTTTCTACTTCTTTCTACTTAGTGACATTGTGCTTCTCTGTTGCTCAGTGTCTGCAGAATCTATAGAAATATTCAGCTCTTTCCTCAGCTTGATTGATTAGGACTATATGAAGTTGTTCTTGATCAGTTTATCTCTAGTATCATTCTTATCTATTCACTCCCCTAGTTCATAATGAATTAGATTGTCTCTTTATAGACATGATATCACCATTTCTCACTTCTTGATTTTCTTGTTCTTGGCGTGATCCACAATTTTAGCCAATCTTGCTTTAAACCTTTACTTCAGTTTTATCCCGTAGATTTCTCCTTAACAACTGGATAAAACAACTTTAAATATTTTACTTATCTCTGGCTTTATCTTGTCAATGAAAACAATGTTAACAACCAGTTAACTCTATCTTTAGCTCTTTCCAACTAAGTATTTTTTCATTTCTAAACTTCAGTTATTTTTGATGTTTTAACTCTTTAATAGCTTCAGTAAACACTTTAGTTCTCCTCCGTCATCTCCATTGGCGTTGTCTATCCGTTAGGCATCACTGTGAAGTTCTTCTCATCGGTAATTCTTGTGATTCTACTTGTCATTAATTCTTATTGGGTTTCTTGCTCGGACAACACTGTGACTTTACTTTCGGGTTTCTTTGTCCGTCGGGGTGCACTACCCATCGGTGTTTGTAGTCATTTAGTGAATGCTGATCTTTTATGCATTACTGAAAGCATAACCTTTATTTCTCTGATTATTTGAAGTCTTTGACACTTTGTATATAACTGATTAGATTATATTAAGTTGACATCAATGACAATACAATCCATTAACTGATTTAATGTCTTGCATTATCTTTATGCATTTCGGTAATCAACTTAATATCTTCAAACATTTAATCTATTATATGTCATCAGGCTCTCCCTTTGGCATTGATGGAAACACACTACATTATCACACTATATTATTACTAATACAATATGAAATATATCAAGTGTATTTCATCAATATCTCATATATCTTTTTGTTCTATAACCAATACAAATGTCTAGCTCTTAGTAAGCTCATATAGCTTAGATTTGTTTCTTGCAAAGTTTCCTCTTCAATCTTTAATCCCTTCCCTTTACTGGATAGATGGATTAGCTTCTAATTTTGTTTCTGATATGTGATCTGCCATGACTATTCCTATCCTTGATCATCTCTTTTTCCTTTGACAAAAATCTCTCCCTTAGTATGCGTTAGCATACATATTTGTCTTTCTATAAATTATCAATTACTTTCTCTAAGCCCGTGAAAAAAATAATCTCAAACTAACAGTTGAATCATAATTTTTAGATTTATAATTCTCTGAATTAAGGCACAGCTCCCTATTTGATTTTCAATGAATTCTGACAATCACACATTACTTTCGCAAACACACACTTTTAACAGAAAGTGAATAAGGATTTTGTAGCATCTCATACATCAACATGTCATGAAAACTAAATGAAAGACAAATATTTAAATACTAAATGAAGCTCACGGACTTCAATCTCAGAACTTACTGAAAATAAAACTATGCTAAAGCAATCTATAGAAAAATCCACTTGGAAATAGATTTATATTATTCAATAAATATCCCAACAGAGATCAATATGCTAATATAAACCAACAGATTCACACAACATAAATTTTTGTTCCATTCATATCAAAAATATACTTCCAAGTTTCTTTTCAGATTAACAAACTAACTGAAAGATACTAAAAACTATTAAGTCTTGCCTTTACTTAACCAAAAATTACCATCATCCAAATATAGATTATCCCCACTATAAATAGCCATCAGTCTTAGGAAAATAGGGACTGGCATCCCGAGATACACTCTACGAGATTCAATATATAACTATTTTTACAAAACTGCTCAAATTCAAAGTAAGGAGAAATGAAGAAAAACTACCACTACTCCTTGATCTGCAAAGCATGATCACAGAGTGGTGGATGCACTAGATCCCTTTGATTGGTCTTGTGAGGTGTTAGCAATGCGGGAGCTCCTCCATTATTTATGTGCCTTTACAATGCTGGTGATTATGGACTAATGTGGCAAGGTAATGTGAATTACCCTTTGCTTCAGAAATTTATTATCCTTGCAGACTTGGGTAATTTTCTGTATATGTGCCTTGAGGTGATCAGTACATACTAACAACATCACTTCCATATTGGCAAGGGATATGAAATCATCTGGGGTAATATCTTTAGTATCTTTGATGGTTGCAATCTCACGTTCAAACTCCAGTAGCAATTCCTTTGCTCCTTTGATACTTTGAGTATCTTCTTTTATAAGTGAAACGTTCAAACATTTGAGATCTTTATGCATGGTGTCCATCAACCCTTTTGATTCACTTAACAGGTAGGTGGTCTTATCATGACCGCATTTAATAATGGATTTCTGTTAGAAATGAAAAAGAAATATGTAAAAATGAACAATACCAGGAAAGAATCTAAGCGAGTGAATGCATAAAAGAAATATTACCATAAACAAGGAGAGAGAAAGCTCCAAGATTCAACACAAGAAGGCAAGATATTTGATCTAGGGTTTTCCTAACCTCTGGTGAACGTGGATCAAATGACTGTGAAGCTATAGTTAGAGGGAGAGGGTTACGGTCCCGAACTTCTTGAATAAATTCAGCCATCTTTTTGATTGTTTCTTTCAACTCATTCTTATCCTTTTCATTCTTAAAAGACCTGTGTATGATATTTTTTGTAGAATTTTCCAAGTGTTTCACATTAGCCACTCTGGTCGCATATCCAAGATATATCTTCTCAACTGTGAAGTCATCTACAGTAGCTTCAGAGAGCTCCTTATCATTCTTGGGAACTGCACGTTCAACATACAAGTTCAAGATTTAGAGTTCAACTGGAGATTGAACATTGCAAACCACGCTGCTCATTTTTACATAAAAGCAAAGAAAGGCAAAACAAACCACAAGGTGACATTAAAACTTGAACCTTGAACTAAGTAAGTTCAAGATTCAAGTTCAACCTACAAGGAGAAAATTTAAAGCAGGATGAAACATCTCTGCTGACATTTTCATGTCTAAGATGACAAATTCCTGATTTTAGGCAATGATAAAATATAGGATAGAAGCAAAAATTAGGGGTAACAATGGCTCCAACTAGGGACAAGGACTCATGAGGATGTAGGATGAACTTTTTTTCTTTGGTTCTGCAGACCAGGGAGTCAACCAGAAAAGGACTCCAATACAAAAATGAGACAAAATTGAAAGAGAAAAAAAAAAGAAACACACAACAAAGAAAACAAGCCAAAAATATGGAAAATATACAATGAGGCGAGAAAAAAATAATTAAATTTGGTACAGCATCAGATCTTGACCATTAAAGGTCAATGGTAGAATAGGCCCATCTTGACGCTTGAGAACAAATGAGTTAATCCCCATGGATTTGTTGATAATAAAGGGCCCCTTCCATAATGATTCGAATTTGTTGTGAGCACTTCTAGGTTCTCTCCTCTTATCCCAGAGAAGAACTTGATCTCCTTCCATGAAATTTTTTGGCCTGGCCCGCCTATCAAAAATTTTCTTTACTCTAGCTTGATGTAATGCTATACGGTCCACCATCTCTTCTCTTTCCTCCTAGATCTTATTGAGATACATAATCCTCTTTTTTAGACCATCGTAGAAAATCTGTTCTTCAATTACTTTATGCAATTTCGTTGCTGCCAGCTCTAAAGGTAAATACAATTGGGCTTCAACACCATGCACCAACTCAAATGGAGTCATTCAAATCACCCTGTTAGGAGAGGTATGATCTTCCTAGAGAGCCTCATACAATCTCTTATGCCAATCCCTGGCATTATCATTCACCAATTTCTTCATAATTGATATTAGGCTTTTGTTGCGTGATTCTAACCGACCCCCTTGTGGGTAATAATCAGACACATGTGAAAGGTGGATACCATTATCATAGAAAAAACAACATATTTCTAAAGAAGAAAAATTGGTAGCATTGTCTGTGACTAATTTTTGAGGAATGCCAAACCTAACCAAGATATAATTTTTGAGGAAATCACACACTACTTCTGATGTTGTCTTCTTGACTGGAACTGCTTCGACCCATTTAGTGAAATAATCCATAGTAGCCAGGATGTGTGTGTGTCCTAAAATGGAAATAGGGTTGATAGGACCAATGAAATCCAATCCCCACTATTTAAAAGGATCTTCAATAACTACTGGCCTCAACGGGAGGGCTGCCAACAATAGTTTCCCGCTGAACAGCTTGCACTTTTCACAGCTAGCAACCCATTTGTATGCATCTACAAACATCCCTAGCCAGTAATAGAAAATTCTTAAAATTTTGAAAGAAGTTACAGTCGATGAGATGTGACCTCCATAGGCATCATTATGAAAATTTTTAAGCAACTTCTCCTGTTGTTCTTTGTCAACACACCTTAAGAAAGATCCACCAATTCCTTTCTTGTATAGGATATCATCCACGATAACACACTTTGCAGCCTTGAGTCATAGGTTTATTTTCTCCTTAGGGCTTAGATGATCTGGAAAATCTCCATATGTCAAGTAGTAATCCACATCTAAAAACCATGAGTCTCATAGACCAATAAATAGAGCAAGGGGAACATCATCTTCTGGTACATTGTGAGCCATCAGTTTGCATAAACCCTGCCCTCGTACTAACTTAGTCGGTCAGATATTTAAATCAAATTCTTGGATTCTTGCCACCCAAGTAGCTCTATTGTTCATGCCTATATCTTTTTGATTAAGAACATCTTTGACTGCAAAAGAAGGTATGTACACAGTAGAGTGTGAGTGTAAGATATAAAATTTGAAATATTTCACAGCTTTCACAACTGCATATGCTTGTTTTTCAACTGTAGGGTAATTTAGTTCATGATTTTTCAGGGGTATGCTCATGAAAGAAATTGCTAATTCCTCTCCCTTATCATTCTTTTGCAATAATATTCTAGACATGGTATGTTTCGAAGAGTAACAGTAGATAATGAAATCTTTTTATAATCAGGGTTGATCAATGTCAGGGCAGACACTGTGGCATTTTTAACATCATAAAATTATTGAATAGCTTCTGAACTCCACTTGAAAGGTTTCTTTTTGCTTAAGAGACTCACCATATGTTTATTTGTTTCAGCAAAATCTGGAATGAACCTCCTAAGAAAGTTAGTCTGGCCAAAGAAAGACTTAACACATGTCCGGTTAGAAGGAAAACCTATTTGCTAGATAGATTTTACTCTCTCAGGATCTATCTTAATTCCATCTTTTGAGACAATGTGACCTAAAAACTTCCCTTTTGTAACACAAAATATTGATTTTTTAGGATTTAATGAGATCCCATGCTCTCTACACCTTTTTAAAACAACTCTCAAATCCTTTAGGTGATTTTTATGCCTTTTAGAAAAGACTGTCAAATCATCTAGGTAGATGACAATAAATTTTTTAATAAGATGGCTGAAAGAAGAAATCATTACTCATTGGAATGTGGTTCCAGTATTAATCAGTCCAAATGACATGTGACTATAGGAGTAAGTACCCCATGGTGTGGTGAATGTTGTTTTATGTTGATCCTCATCAGCTACCTTGGTATGGTTGTAACTAGAAAACCCGTCTAACATAGACATCATTTCCACGCTATCTACTATTTGCAATATATGATCCATTAGAGGAAGCCCATAATTATCCTTTAAACTGTTCTGGTTCAGATTTCTAAAATCCACAAAAATACTTATCTCACCATTCTTTTTCCTCATGGACACTATGTTGGCTATCCAGGTGGAATGATGAATATGATATATTATCTGAGCTTGCAACATCTTCTCATCTACTTTTCTTATCAGTTAAGATACTTTAGGGTTGTAGCTTCTCAGCTTCTGCTTAAATGGTGTGGTGCCTGGCTTTAAAGGGATGTGATGTTGAAATTTACCTCATTTGAAATTCTTCAAGTCCGGGTAGGACCAGGAAAAAACATCCTTGTACTCCTTTAGAAAATCAACAAATCTTCTCCTCTGACCAGATATACAACATTTTCCCAGGTTTACAAACTTAGGGTCTTGTTCATCTCCTATATTCAACTTTTCTGAGTCACCTTCATTAGGAGGTTCATGAGAACTGGGTTTTTTCTTAACTACATTAGATCTGTCAAATAGATTCTTAAGAGAAACTAGGCCTTTAGGGATGCAGTTTCCTTTTAACTAAACAATTCCTTCTTCAACATTCTTACCCCGATCAGGACAAAACTCTTCATAGGTCGACTGAGATCCCTCAAAGTAAGTAGTGCTAAAAAATTCTACCATTTGTAGAAATTTATCGATCTGCTTGTCATCTTGGAAGGCTTGCCAGTGCTCTACGTTATAAGGTACCTTAGGTCTATATACCATCTCAATTTTGTAAATCATCTCTTTGAAATCTGGATGGGGAAGCAACAAAGATGTTGAGACTCCCAAAGAATCATCTCTTCTATTAAGGTTCCTAGAATAGCTTCAATAGAAAAGGCCTTGAATCCTTCAATTTCATCCCAAACATGATTTCTATAATGTTTCAGCCTCTCATTTTTCACTAAGTACCTCCCTCTTACCTGTCTCACTATCAGTTCTGCATCTTTTTTAGCTTTCAACATTTTTATTCCTTTCTTTTTAGCCTCTTCAAGACCAAGTTGAAGGGCTTCGTACTCAGTGGTATTATTGGTATTACCAAACTCCAACTTAAAAGAGTGAGGAAAAATATCTCCTTGTGGTGATATCAAAACAACCCCTACTCCAGAGCCCACTGAGGCACAACTATGATCAAACTCTAAAGACCACAAAGAATCTGACTCTTCATTATCAACCCTTTCTGCATTCACCTCTAATGACATCATATAATTTCCAAATTCACATTCATGGTAAAGGGTCTAAGATTTAGGGTCTTCTGATGGAAAAATAGTATAATTGGATTTTCCCTCAAGTTTTAGAACAATATTTTGGTTACCAACAGGGATTCTTGCTTGCTACCAATCCAATTTGATTTCTCCCCCAAGGTCTCTACAAAAGGTTCTACTAAGCAACATCCCATAACTGGTGAGGATATTGGCTACCAGAATTGTTAACTTAAGATTTTTACTGGGATGAGCAGCTAAGGCTACCTGAGCATCTTTAATCTATCCTAATAAAGGGACTTGTTTGGAATCCATGGAATAAAATCTCCCAAAAGTGGCTGTTAGAGAAAGGTCTAGAGCTTTGGCAACTGAAGTAGGCATGACATTATCAGATGCTTTAGAGTCAATAATGCAATTATTCAATTTAAACCCATGAATAAATAGAGAAATATAGAAAGGCTTTGGCTTTTGAGAGACAAAATTACTTGTATCGACAAAGGAGTGGGTAGCCAGGGTAGGTTGGATTTCTTCAGGAAAAACAACATGTGTGGTTTCACTAGTTGCAGGACTTGAAGAAGTTTGGCTTAACTTAACATAACTAACTACCCTATCGAGTTCTTTGGGATTAATTCTGAGATATTCTACTGGTGACACTTGGATTTTTGAGGTTTTACATAAATTTACAATATTAAAAGAAGAATTAGGCAAAGAATCTTGAAAAACTTCAGCCTCCTTAACATTTGAAATTTTGGAAAATGAATTCTTTGGGGAAAAATCCTTACCTTTATCCTTGTTCGAGTGTTGAGAAGTTGAAGGAGAGTCATTATCTTGAGAACTGTGTTGATTTCTGGTCATGATTGAACATGTGGGATCTTCAAAAGTTACCAAAATACTTCCTCCTCTTTCAGAGTCTGACACATATTCCATAAAATAATTTTCAGAGCTGCCAGGTAACGAAGAAACTTCTACATGTTCAAACGGATCATCAACTAATTCTTTATTAACATGCATATGCATTGATCTCATCATCTTAGGACAAGTTGCCCCATCATTCTCATCAGTGAGGTGAAAGGTACACATATTTTCTCTTTTAAGAAGAACCTCTACCACTCTTTGCTCATTCTATGACTGTCCTAGATATCTGTGGCTGGGACTTGCCTGATCAAGTTTTCCTCTAGGAATGGTCGGATATTTGGTTCTGTGCAAATAGTTGACTATATGTTTGTCATTAATGACAACATATAGTATCCAACAGTGATCTGTATTCAATTTTTAGTATAGATATGTGGAAGCCTTGTGTAATTATTTTTATGTTTCAGACATAGTTACTACACCATGTACATACCCGCGGACTCAGATGTTCAGTAACAGTTGAGTTATGTTATACTGTTTACTAAACTTAGTTTCAGAAGACTATTTTTAGGAAGCTAACAATAATCTCATTGATTATTCAGTTGCACCTATTTATGGGATATGCGTGTTCAGATTCATGTTTAGTTATGAGTCCAAGATAATTAACCAAAGGCACTAATCATGTTTCATCCAAAGCATGATGTTTGGGTAATTTTGGTGGAGCCGACTTTGTGAAGCTCTACGTCTATTCAGTTTGAGTTGCACAGTTCTAATTATGTTGCGTACTTGGTTGGGCTGACTAAAGAAGCATTGAAGGGATTCTTAAAGCCGACAAGGATCATATATTTTGGAGAAGATACTTATAGTAGTTCATTTGAAGATCACCAAGTGTGAATGAGAAGAAAAGAAACAGAAGAAGGACATAATAGAATGCTGATTTTTTGGGGATAGTGAAGCCATCTCATTCATAAAATAAAGATCTATGTGAAGAAGTAGAGAGTATATACAATTCATTGGAACTGATCAAGACAACAAGTCTACTCAAATAGTTCATTATCAGATATAGTGTGCATCATTTTTCTAGAAGGTTGCAGCCTTCATCATTTTAGTAGTGAGCTTTTGGACAGTGAGTCCTCACCCTTAATAGGGTTATTTGTAAAAGACTCCTAATAGGGTTAGACCCTTAACCAGGTCACTATACTTATTTATTTGTAAAGATCAACTCCTAACAGGGTTGTAAGATCTTCTAACAGGGATTATTGTACTCAAGTATAGTTCTTTGTGGGTGCTAATTCCCACCGGGGTTTTTACCTAGTTTGGTTTCCCCATAACCAAAATTGTGGTGTTCTATTTTGTGTTATCTTAAATGTGTATGTGCTTATGATATTTTGGAATTAATTAGAAGAAATAATTTAACTTGTTGATAACTGATTCACCTCCCCCTCTCTCAGTTATCCCTTGGGACTATTCCAAAAATTGGTATCAGAGCCAAGTGCCTTGGAGAGAAATCCTAACAGGTTAAGGTAGATCAAATAGTGTACTTCAGGAAAGAGAGTCCTAAGTTTGATGGAGAGAATTATCTTGATTGGAAGAACAAAATGATAACACCTCTTCAATGCATTGGTTTTGAGATTCATGAGATTTCTACTCATGCAATAGATGTTCTCACCTTGAAGGGCTTTGCAAAAGAAGATTCTACAAATAAAAAAAAGGAAGTATTCACCCAAAATGCAATTGCCAAAGAAGCCCTAATAAGTGCCCTATCTGATAGTGAATTTTCTGAGATCAAGAAGGCAGACAAAGCATATTCAATTTGGAAACACCTAGAAGACATGTTTGAAGGAGACATCCAAGCCAAGAATGCACATAGAAAGACATGGAAGAAAAGATACAACAATTTAGAGATACTACCTAAATTAAACATCAGAGCTTACAATCAGAGGATTAATGAAGGAGTCTCAAGAATCAGGAACAACGGTGGAGAAATTTTAGAGGATGATATATTAGACATACTGATGACCACATTGACAATAGATTATGAAAGAAAGATAAACATCTTGGATGAAACCATGCAATTCTCAAAGGACTTCAAAAGAGAAACCTTGATTAGTAAAATATCAGCATTTGAGATATCAAGATTGAAGACAGAACCTTAAAAATGGAAACAACTTTCAAAGCCTCAGTCCATGGTAAGAAATCCTTAAACATCACTAGTAATGTTGAGAAAGAAGAAGTTGATATAGAACTAGAAGAAATCATTGCTATGATAGCTAAGAAGGAAATAAAAGGTAAAGGAAAATATGGAGGACAACTACCATTCAAATGTTTTTCATGTAACAAAGTTGGCCACTTTGGATCCAAGTGTCCTACAAGAGTCAAGAAGTATAGATTAGATTACAAACCCAAATATACTATGGAATACTATCATGCTGAGGATGGTGTAACTGATGATGACTCAGCAGAAGATGAAATTGGATTTTTTACAATTAAGGACAATGAAAAAATGATTGATCAAATAGAAATTGAAGATGAAAAGAAAGCACAAGAATTGGCTTTAGTATCACAAGCTGACATAAGAACAAACTGGATCATAGATAGTGGGTGTTCACATCACATTATAGGAGACAAAGACAGATTTGTACATCTAGACATGTACAAAGGTATCATGGTAAGATTTGGAGATAACACTCCCAAACCTATCATAATAGAGGATCTATCACCCTAGATGGAAAGAAAAAGACAGATGATGTTCTTTATGTTGATGGTTTGCATCATAACTTACTAAGTGTTGGACAGTTGCTAGATAAAGGATATTAGTTGGAATTCAAAAACAATAGATGTATTATTAACAACAAAGAAGGAGACATGATTGCATCAGGCTCAAAAACCAAAGGTAATGTTTTTCAGCTTAACTTTGAAGTAAGTTGTTTTGTTTCAAAAGTGGATGACAGTTAGCTATGGCATAAGAGACTTTGTCATATCAATTTTGACAAAATAGTGAAGATAAGTAATGTAAAGGCAGTAAGAAACCCTCATAGTATGCCAAGACCAGTTGATACTATGTGCAAGGAATATGTGATGGGAAAGCATGTGAGGACCTCATTCAGAAGAAAAAAAAACTCTACAGAGAAAAAATTAGATCTAATACATACAGACTTATGTGGACCTACTCAAACTAGATCTTACTATGGTGAAAGGTATTTTATTCTATTTGTAGATGATTTCTCTAGAATGATGTGGGTTGCGTTCTTGAAAGACAAATCTAAAGCTTTTGAGAAGTTCAAAATATTCAAAGCTAAAGTTGAAAATGAATCTAGATTAAAGATAAAATGTATAAGATCTGGTAGAGGAGGAGAATTCACCTCTAAAAAGTTTCTTGTGTACTATGAAGAATATGGGATCAAAAGACAACTAAGTGCACCCAAAAGCCCTCAACAAAATGGAATTGCAGAGAGGAGAAATGAGATAATACTTGGCACAACATGCACTATCATGATTGAAGGAAAAGTTGCACACACCTATTGGAGAGATGCAGTTAATACAACAATCTATACTATCAACATAATTCAACTAAGACCAGGCACAGAAAAAACACCTTATGAACTTTGGTTTGTAATGTACCTATAGTAAAGTACTTCAGAATATTTAGAAGCAAGTGCTACATCAAGAGAGATGATGGTGTTGGAAAATTTAATGCTAGAAGCAATGAAGGTATTTTTCTTGGTTACTCTTCTAAAAACAAAGCTTACAGATGTTTCAATTTAAGGTTAAAGAAGATCATTGAGTGCACATGTGAAGATTGATGAGAAATTCATGATTCAAGAGAGATATTATGAATATGCACCTATGATTGAAGATGAACCTAGACCTATCAATAAAGATACAATTATTGAAGAAATGTTTGATTGTATTGATGTTTCATACAACAACCCTGAACCAAGTCAAGAAGAATCACAGATTATTTATGAGAGTGTCACACCTAAAATCTCAAAATACACATCCAAATACCACTCTAAAAAAGATATCATTGGAGATCAAAGCTGTAAAGTCTTGACAAGATCCAGAGAAAAAGGTTCAACCATTGATGAAGAGGTATGCATAATTTCACAGATTGAACCCTTAAGTGTTGAAGTTTCATGTAATGATTCAGATTGGCAAAGTGCTATGCAAGAAGAATTAGATTAAATAATGAAAAATGACAGATGGGAATTGGTCCCTAGACCTAGTGACAAGAACATGATTGGAACTAAGTGGATATTCAAGAACAAAATGAATGAAGATGGGACATTGATAAGAAATAAATAAAGATTGGTATGTAAAGGATATGCGCAAAGAGAAGAAATTGACTATTCTAATACATTTGCCCCTGTGAGCAAACTAGAAGCTATAAAGTTATGTTTAGCCTATGCAACATTCAATAACTTCAAAGTATATCAGATGGATGTCAAGTCAGCTTTCCTAAATGGTGACTTAAAGGAAGAAGTCTACATAGAGCAGCCTGAAGGATTCAAACTTTTAGACAAACCAAACATGGTATGTAGACTAAAGAAAGCCCTCTATGGACTTAAATAGGCCCCAAGAGCATGGTATGCGAGACTTGATGGCTACTTAACAAAGGTTAGATTAAAAAATGGAGCAGAAGATTATAACCTATTCATCAAAGAAACACCTGAAGGTTTACAACTTGTTGCTATCTTTGTTGATGACATCATTTTTGGAGGTAATGACAAGCTTAGTGCAGAATTGGCAAGAGAAATGCAGAGTGAATTTGAAATGAGCATGATTGGACCTATAAAATACTTTTTGGGATTAAATGTAAAACAAACAGACAAAGGCATATTCATAAATTAGTCTAAATATGTGAAGGAGATATTAAAGACTTTCAAGATGGAATATTGCAAACCAGTAAGCACCCCCATGATAAAAGGAAGCAAGCTTTCTAAAGATGATGATTCCACACCAGTTGACAAGACACTATACAAATCTATGATTGGAAAACTCATATATCTTGTTGAAAACACTGAGAGGGGGGTGTGTGAATCAGTGCTTAACTAATTATTCTATTTCAGCAAATTGAATATAAATCAAATAAACAATATATGAAGCATAACATAATAAAAAATAACACTAGATATGTTAACGGGGAAACCTTGATCAGGGTAAAACCCTGGTGGGAATTAGTACCCACAAATGATTGTACTAGTATAATGAGCTTGTTAAGGTTCCTTTTCCCTATTAGAAGTAGTCTTTACAATGCAAGTATAATGACCCTGATAGGAGTCTTTACAAAACCCTGTTAGAGGTGGTTGGCTCACTGCCAGAGCTCATTGCTCAATAAGATGAAGGCTACAACCTTCTTGATAATAGATATACAATATATCCAAAAGTGAACTACTATATATGACACAATTGTCTGATTAGTTTTGTTTGTGCACTGATGCTCTTAATCTCTTAAAGAGCTTTATCTCATGCTGACATTTCTATATTACTCTTCTATCTCTCTTCTCTACATATTTCTTTGACACTTTCTAATACAACTTTACTTTTCATATATACATGTTCATGCCTAAATAGATGTGACCAAAAACAAGAACTTAGTCGGCCCAAAAAAAACATTCACAAATCTTCCAAACAAATTGGCTTAAGATTTTTTACAATAATGTTTAATACATAATAAAAAACTTATTACAATAGGCGTTTGGCCTTTACACAACATAATATTATACGCTAAATGAAAAACTGTAGTCGGCTTCATACTCTATTTTATGAGTTGTTAGTGCACTTAATATTTCTGTAACTTCTCCTTACTATTGTTTCATACCATGTGTGTATAGACTTAACATATTCACATATCATGGAGCTTATGTATGAATGCGCATATCCTGATTTGATTGTATGCACGTGTGCTGGTGCTCTGATCGACTATATATCTCTGTTCTATTTTGTCTTCCATACTTTGCCATTTTGTTCTTCAAAGTTTTCTTTCAAAACTTTTATATGACTTTGTTGCCATAATAAAAATACAAAATAAGTCATATTCTCCCTGAGAGACAAATTTACAATAATCTCCCCCTTTGTGATTAATGGAAACAAAGGAATGTGGCCAAGTTACTCAAAATTTGAGTAACACCCAAAAAACTGTATATCATCCTTTTTTATTCAAACTTCTATATATAAAATATACACATAATCCTTATATATATTACCCCCCTTTGACATTAATAAAAATGTGTCAAAATTGTAAGTCCTGGAGTACTTACTCTGAATATACATCTGGATAAGCAATCTGTAGATTTTTGATCTCTTGCTGCCAGAATGCCTTTAGTGCATCAACTGTCTGAAGATGGGAACACAAGGCATATGTAAGCTTCTCCATCTTTGTCAGATCCATGCTAGGTCCTTGATCATATGTAGCAATGGTTGCATCTATCTATTTTATGTTCTTATTTAGAATAGCCAGTGAGGGTGCAAGTGCATTTCATAGTTGAGTCTGCCTAGTTCTTATCTTGCTTATCTCCAACTTAGCTTTTTCAATCTTGTCTAACTGCCCTTGATAGATATTGTTGCATACATTAATATCTTGCGAGGATGTTTCAATTTATTTCCTAACACTTTCAACCAAGATGTCAGCTTCCTCACTCTTTTTGATGTGCTTTGAGGTGAATTTCACTCTATCCATGCAATTTGCTATTACATTTCTTCCTTTAGCTACAAGTTCTTTCAAGATTTCTTGACCAATCTTCAATGAGTTCAGATCTAAAGAGAAATTCTTTGTCAATTCATCTAATCTTCCCTTCTTGTACTCAACTTATGTAATTTTAGTAGCAGAGTCTACTAAACTTGTGAAATGTGATTTGAAGCTTGTCAAGATGCTGTCAACATCATCAACTGATTGAATCTTAGCCATTTTCTTATCTTCTGGCACTAAGTCATTCAGAATGTTCACTGTCTCCAAAAAGAGAGGGTTTCTGGTGCAGAGCACCCTAGGGTTTAGCTCAAAACCCTAGCCCCAGAAATTTTGAACAAGTTTTGATACAAGTCTACCAACGAGCAAGTCATGTTTTGCATTATCGCTCAGTCGCGAAGGAAATGGCAGCTCGGGTTATAGCGTGGCAAGTGCACGACTTGAGCTCATCGCTCAGTCGCAGGGACATAGCCAGCTCATGTAGAAGTGTAGCGAGTGCGCGACTAATGTGCATCGCAGACTCACAGAGCAAGGAGCAGCTCATGGAGAAGCAGTGCGGGTGTGCGATTTGAGATCATCGCTCGGTCGTGATAGAAATAGTAGCTCGGGACAATGCATTGCGGGTGCGCGATAAGGAGTCATCGCTCAGTCACGAGGTAAAATTCAAAACGGAGAAAGACATAGCGAGAGCGCGATGAGAAAGTAATCACTCAGTCGCAGACTAAGACATAAAGAAGGATTTTCATTCACGACTATGTGATGAAGAGCAGAACCAGTTGAATGATAAAATGTGCTGACATGTCGATAAGAGAAAGCGTTGAAAAGGTCATAACAGCCAAATCAGAAAGGAGAATGACAAGAAGGAAAAGAGACTGTCTAGAATGTCGACCATGCAAAGAAGAGATGACAATTTGCAGAGAGAATGAAGGACAAAGAAAAGCTGGAAGGTTGGGATCGACAGGTAACCACCAGGGTTACAGAATCAAGGAGAAGACAGAGATAAAACCGAGAAGAATAATCAGTGAGAGGGTTCAGTTCAGTTGTTGTTTAGTGAAGCTGTTCGTGACAGTTAGTTAGTAACAGAGAGTTTCTGTAGACTAGCAGAAAGTTGTAATATTCTATGTTATCAATAAAGAGACGTTTTGTCTGTATTTGTGTGTTCTTTTATTTTGATCAGAGTTCTGTAAAGTGTTTTTTTGTTTCTGTTAGATAAATATGGGTGCTTCTTGACTCTGATAATCTGTTCCATGGATTTTGATAGTCAAGAAGCATCCTCCATGTATATTATGATTGTTTCTGTGTTTCTGTTGGATGAGAAGCTAGTCGAGTTTGCAGACAAGTCCTAGGCGAGCCTATGGTCTGGTTAGAGACTTGTAGGAAAGATAGATAAGTAAGAAGGTGCATGATTGTAGTGATTCAGTCATGAAGAGTGAGAGACAGTAAGGAGTAAAACATTTCGGTGGGTAGGGAACCTAGGAGAGAGGGAAGATAAGTCCTTCTGGTTAGGGTCT
>MU224564.1:3745403-3766749 GCA_018584345.1 Thuja plicata | reverse complement strand
GGGTCTGAGAGTAGCCCTAAAGAGACTCAAGTGTGAGTCTAGAGAGAGTCCTGAATTGAATAGGATTCCAGGTGAGATTCCTAGAAGAGAGTAGGAATTTCAGAGAGTTAGGTGACCTCCCCATTAGTTTCTCATGACTTGCTTTTATTTCACTTTCTCCATGGCTAGCACACTAATCTTAATCAAATCTTCTTCTTCCCAAGAATCTAGATTTGCTGAATCAGGGGTCAAACTTGACAACAATGATGGTTTGATGGATGAAGTATATATTATATTCTGACTAGAAACCACATATTCACTCTTCACAGGGATCTCCATAGCTGGTGTTTCATTAGTTTGATTGTCTTCCTCATTATTCAAATCTATTGAATCTTTAGACGGAACTTAATCTTGTTGTAAGGATGTGTCATCAGTGCATACCTTCTCTGTCTCTTAAGTGCTGACAAATTATTTTTCAACTTTGTCCATGTCATTGTCAGAAGCAGTCATAGATATCTTAACATCATCAATCACAATAGTTTCTTGTGAATCTTTGGCTGTATCAGAAGCTATTGAAATAGTGGGCATTGAATCTTGTGGACCTGTCACAGGCGCATTTTGAATAACTGGTTCTTTGTTCTGTTTGGGAAGAGCTAGAGTTTCTTTTTCTATAGGAACCATTGATGGATACATGTGTCTATCTATAAATACTTTCTCAAATTATTTCTAAGTATATTCACCAACCAGTTCATATTATTTGTTCATGATATGGAGAACTCTTGTTTTGGTTCTGAGATGAGGCTTTACTAAATCCAACAGAATGACTTTCTCATCATGTGAACAAACAGGGAGAAGATTGTCTAATGTTTCTTCTCTTATCCTCATATCCTCTTCAATTTATTTCTTTTTCAATACATCAAGTATGTTCCATACCTTGTCTAGTATGACTATTTTAAGCTCCAATAATGTCCTTTTAAACTTAATCATGTGAGAGATGATCATAGAATGAATTTATGATTTGTCTATCTCTTGGTATTTGTCATAGAGATTCTTGATATATTATAGTCTTCCTTCATTAACAATTTTGTTCTTAAGGACTATTAGACTAGGTCTAAATCCTACCTCAGGAGGGGATTGAGTGTTCTTTACCTTGCTCCTTGTGGTCCTTGAGGATGGATGACTTGTGGGAAATTTTTTCTTCCTCCTAGACATCTTACTTAGTACTGAAGGTGGAGATGCTTCCAAGCCAATAGTATTTGATGGCGTAGATGTCTCTTCATCATATTTATTCATCTTCTTCATGGGGATATCATCAGATTTTTCCATTTTCACCTCTGTAGCAATTTTCTCAAGTTCTTTTGCAATATTATCTTCCCTAGATTTTTCTAGGTCTTCTTGTATAACACCATGAACTCTTAGGATGTTAGATGTGATCCTTGATGCCTTTCTTTTATTGTCTACACTGTATAAGACATAATCAATTTGATTTGTCTTTTCTCTGTAATTACCCCATCTAGGCTCATTGTGATCCTTGAACGCAGATAAGAGAACTTGTGCATAACCTTCCAAAACATGTTCTTCAACTTCATATCTAAGAGGGTAAATCCATTTTGTTCTAGGCTCAATTGCCTCCATGCAAGTATAGTCATTTTCCACCATGAAGCATATGGTGTCTTTGTATTTCTCAACTATCTTCTCTGGTATCCTAAACCTTTTACGCATCTTGATCCTAAATGTTTTGATCTCCATGTCAATATAATATTTCACGCTGCTTTCTGATGTAGCCTTTAGTGATATCTGAGACATAGTGGGTTTACTCTTGTCTAGGTAAAGATTGGAAACTTTACCAACAATGTGGAAGTAGAGATAGATGATCAAAGAGCCAAATCTGAATATTTTTCTCTTGTCATGATTTACAGCTCTAATGTTGTCAATCAGCTGTGCGTGCAATATTTCACATAGATTGTACTGTGTATTATCCTTCACCATTTTTATTTCTTCTAGGATAGTAGCTACAAATACACTATTCAGTCTGCTTGTGTGCTGGACCTTATAACCTAGAATCATAGTAACCAGTTTCATGTTATTTGCCTCAATGGGATCAATAGTCATTCCATGCTTATCACTCCTGGATAAGCATGCTTGTTCAAACTGCTTCTTAACATCCTTACCAGTGGGAAGAACTGGTCCAGTCTTAGGAAGTCTAGTCATATCATGAATTAGGTCTGCAGTAATGCAGATAGGAACTTCACCAATCTAATATAGGTCATCATGTATCCTGCTCAGTAGGATTTTAACCCATTCTGGCTCATAGAACTTGTGCACGTTAGAATACTCAAAGATAAGGTTATTAGTGAGATGTGTGTATTCATCTTTGATTGAATAATCTAGTTTTATCATTTAAGCCATAAGGGTAGCAATGTTGTTATCTCCAACTGTTTCCTTATAGAAATATATATATATGCATGAATGTCTTCTATATGCATGACTCCTAGTGGATTCTTAGAAAATGCTCCTTCAACATCATCTAATATGGACTTGAATGGATGTTTCGTGAACATGAATCTTTTCCTTTCAGCAATGTAAATTACAATAGGGGTTACCATACTTACTTGCTGCTTGATTAAATAGGGTTTCACGGTGATTATGAAACGACGCGACTGCTAGGGTTCCATTTCAATCATTAATCCATTCACAAACCAATAAATTCCTTAACCTATAGTGCTTTGATGCTCAATTCTCATGTGCTCTTTGAATGCTCAATCTTGAATGCAAAGTGGGGTTTTAAGATCTTTTACAAACTTATATAAAAGATTAATGCATTTAATGCTCATTCCCGTAAAGCGGTTTACATAAATAATTTCAATCTTTACTTCTATTCAAGTTCAGACTATACGTATATGAATACATCCTCATTTTATCGCCAAATGTATGAATTCATAGGTGCATACTTAGAGGTGAGTATACCAGCCACGCAAGGTTTTAGAGCTAGAATAGCTCCCCCTAAGACCATGTGAGGGTTAACTAACCAGAAGTAGAAGGTGCATCCACTGAGGATGCATCTACAACCTTGTTCTCTTCATTATCCTTCTTTACTTCAACCCAAATTTTATCTGAGTCTTTTTTAGCTTGTAAGAATTTAACTTCTCCCGATTCTTCAAATAGTGACTTTTTAGGATTCTCTTGTCTTTGTGCTCTTGACCTGCAAAACCTTGAGATATGTCCAACTTTTCCACATGAGTGACATATGATAGGAGGTCTAATGCTATTATTCATCATGCTGCACTGCTTGGCTATGTGTCCATTATAATTACATATCTGACATGTAATGTTCTAAAAGTTTCTTTGAGGTTGATTTCTCTGATTGTATTGAGTCATATTTCTTTGGTTCTATTGTGATTGATTTCTTTGATTTGTTCTGCAGTGAATAGCCCTGTGGCCAAACGTATTATAGGAGTAAAAATATGTTGGCAAGTTGACTCTCAAGGAGAATGTGACTTATTTTGTGTTGTCATTATGGTAAAAAAGTCATATGAAGTTTTTTCAAAGTGAACTTGTAAGACAAAATGGCTAAGTATAGAAGACAGAGAAGATCAGAGATATGCAGTCGATCATAGTACCAACACACGTGCAATAGAATGAATCAAGACATGCACATTCCCACATAAGCTCTATGATATGTTTTTATTCTTACACTATACATGCATGGTACGGAATGTCAGTATGGACAAGTTACAGAAAGATCAAGTACACTAGCACTTTAGAAAATAGAGTATCAAGCCAAATTCAATTTTTTGATTAGCATGTAATGTTTTGTTTTGTATAGGCTAAGCGCCTATTTTAATAAGTTTGTAATCATGTATTAAACATTATTGTAAACACGCTTAAGCCAATTTATTTGGAAGCATTGTGAATGTTGATTTTGGGCCGGCTAAGGTCTTGTTTATAGTCGCATCTATTCAGGCATGAACATATATATATATATATATATATATATATATATATAACATGCAAAGTTGTATTAGAATGTGTCGAAGAAATATGCATAAGAGATATAAAAGAATAGTATAAGATGTTAGAATGAGATAAATCTCTTGAAGAGTATAAGAGCATGAAAACATAACTAGAACTGATCAGACAAGTGTGTCACATATAGCAACTCATTATTTGGATATAGTGTATATCTATTATCAAGGAGGTTGTAGCCTTCATCATATTGAGCAGTGATCTTCTTGGATAGTGAGTCCTCACCCCTAATAGGGTTATTTGTAAAAGACTCTTAACAGGGTCAGACCCTTAACCAGGTCATTGTACTTGCATTGTAAAGACTGCTCCTAATAGGGCAAAGGAAATTTAATAGGTTCATTAAACTAGTGCAATATTTGTGGGTACTAATTCCCACTGGGGTTTTCCTCTGATCAAGGTTTCCCTGTAATCATATCATGTGTTATGTGTTCTTGTATTAAGCTTCAAGTGATATATATTTGGTTTATATTTATAGTTTCTGAAATATAATAAATAAAAAAACACTGATTCACCCCCCTTCTCAATTTTTCTAACAATTGGTATCAGAGCTCTGGTCCTCAGAAAGGAAGTTTAACCACTTGAGGAGATCATGGATTTAGCAAAAGTGAAACATCTGAAAAAGAATCTTGAAACAACCCTTGAAGATCTTCAAAAATATGAAAAAGAAAATGAGGAACTTAAAATAAAATTTGATGGCTCTCAAATGCTTATCAAAAAATTAAGGAAAGATCTAAAAGATATCTCTACCAATGATTTGGGAAAAATGGTCAAGAAACTGAATGAAGAAAACATGTCTTTGAAAGATAAAATTGAAGATCCAAATGAACTAAGATGGGGAACATATAGAGAAAAGAAAAGTCAAGTCAATTAGGTCTTATATAGTGCTAACAACAAAAGGTAGGCATCAAGGATTACTTCAAATATCCTAAAAGTTCATGGGGTTACACAAGAAGACCTAGACGGAGCTAGGGAAGCTGAGATTGCTAAAGAACATGAGAAAAATCCTACAGAAGTGAAAATGGAAAAGTAGGATGATATGTCTAAGAAGAAGAAGAAGAAATCATATAAAGGTACATCTGTGCAGTCAACCACCATTGATCTATAATCCTCTCCACCTTCTATACCCAGTAAGTTAACTAGAAGGAAGAAGCAAGTTCCTATAAATCATCCATCCTCTAGGACCACAAGGAGCAAGGTAAAGAACACTCAAGCCCCTCCTGAGGTAGGATATAGACCTATTCTAACATTCCTAAAGAACATAATTGTTAATGAAGGAATTCTATAATCTATCAAGAATGTCTATGACAAATACCAAGAGATAGACAAATCAGAAATTCACTCTATGATCATCTCTGACATGATTAAGTTCAAGAGGATAGTATTGGAACTTAAAACAGTTATACCAGACAAGGTATGGAACATAATTGATGTATTGAAAAGGAAAGAAATTGAAGAGGATATGAGGATAAGAGAAGAAACATTAGACAATCTTCTTCCAATTTTCTCACATGATGAGAAAACACTTCTATTGGATCTAGTAAAGCCTCATCTTAGAAACAAAACAAGAGTTATCCATATCATGAACAAAGAATATGAACTAGTTGGTGAAGAGACTTAGAAAGCATTTGAGTGAGTATTTCTAGATAGACATATGTATCCATCAATGATGCCTACAACAAAGGTAACTCCAGTTCCTCTCAAACAGGTTACAGAACTAGTGATTCAAATTACACCTAAGACAGGTCCACAGGTTTCAGCGGCCTTAGTTTCAATAGCTTTTGATACAATCAAAGATTTAGGAGAAAATATTGTGATTGATGTTATCAAGATATCCATGACCACTTCTAACAATGATTTGGACAAAGTTTAAAAATTATTTGTACGCACTGAAGAGACAAAGGAGGTATGCACTGATGACACATCTTTACAGCAAGATGAAGTTCCCTCTACAGATTCAATAGATTTGAATAAAGAGGAAGATAATCAAACTAATGAGATACTAGTTACGGAGATCCCATTAAAAGTGAATGTATGGATACTAGTTAGAATACTATATTCACCCCATCCATTCAACCATCAACTTCATTATTGTCAAGTTTAACTCCTGACTCAGCAAGTCTAGATGCATGGGGAGAAGAAGACTTGATCAAGATCAGTGTCCTAGCCATGGAAAAAGCCAAAGAGAAACAAGTTATGAGAAACCCTATCTTTTTGGAGTCAGTTAACATTCTGAATCACCTAGCACCTAAATACAAGAAAGTGGCTAAACTTTAGTTAGTTGATGATGTAGATAGCATCCTAACAAGCTTTAAGGCACACTTTACAAGTCTAGTAGACTCAGCTACTAGAACTGTAGAGGAAGAGTATAAGAAGGAAAAATTGAATGAATCGGTAAAGAATTTTTCTTTAGATTTAAACTCATTAAAGATTGGCCAGACAATATTGAAAGAGTTGGCATCAAAAGGCATAAAGGTAATAGAAAATTGCATGGACAAAGGCAAACTTACCTCTGAGCATATCAAAAAGATAGAAGAGACAAATATCTTGGTTGATAACATAAGACAATCAGTTGAAACATCACCCCAAGACATAAAAATCTGCAACAATATCTATCAAGGGCAGATAGACAAGATTGAAAAAGCTAAAATGGAGATCAGCAAGATAAGAATCAAGTAGACTCAACTGAGAAATGCACTTGCACCCTCCTTAGCAGTTTTGAACAAGAACATCAAACAGATAGATGCAGCCATTGTTACCTATGATCAAGGACCCAGCATGGATCTGACAAAGATGGAAAATCTTACATATGCCCTATGCACCCATCTACAAACATTTGATGCACTGAAGGAATTCTGGCAGCAAGAGATCAATAATCTGCAGATAGCTTATCTAGATGTATATTCGGAGTAAGTTCTCAAGGACTCAAAATTTTGACACCTTTTTCATTAATGTCAAAGGGGCAGTAATGTATATAAGGAGTATGTGTATATGTTATATATATGTTAATAAGTATGAATATTAGAGGATGACATATAATTTTTTGGTGTTAGTTAAAGTTTGAGTAACTTGGCCACATTCCTTTGTTGCCATTAATGACAAAGGGCGAGATTGTTGGAAAGTTGACTCTCACGGAGAATGTGACTTATTTTGTGTTTTCATTATGGAAAAAAAATCATATGAAGTTTTGTCAAAGTAAACTTGTAAGACAAAACGACTAAGTATAGAAGACAGAGCAAATCAGAGATATGCAGTCGATCAGAGCACTAGTGCATGTGCAACAGAATGAATAAGGACATGCTCATTCACACATAATCTCTATGATATGTTTTTATGCTTACACTATACATGCATGGTACGGAATGTCAGTATAGACAAGGTACAAAAAGATCAAGTACACTAGTAGTTCAGAAAATAGAGTATGAAGCCTACTACAATTTTTTGATTAGCGTGTAATCTTTTGTTTTGTAAAGGCTAAGCACCTATTGTAATAAGTTTGTAATTACGTATTAAACATTATTGTAAACACTCTTAAGCCAATTTGTTGGGAAGCATTGTGAATGTTTTTTTTGGGCCAACTAAGGTCTTGTTTATATTCGTGTCTATTCAGGCGTGAACATATATATGTAACATGCAAAGTTGTATTAGAGTGTGTCAAACAAATATGTAGAAGAGAGATATAAAAGAATAGTGTAAGATGTCAGAATGAGATAAAGCTATTAAAGAGTATAAGAGCATCAACACATAATCGGAGCTAATCAAACAAGTGTGTCACATACATCAGTTCACTTTTTGGATATAGTGTATATCTATTATGAAGGAGGTTGTAGCCTTCATCCTATTGAGAAGTGAGCTTCTTGGATAGTGAGTCCTCACCCCTAATAGGGTTATTTGTAAAATACTCCTAATAGGGTCAGACCCTTAACCAGGTCATTGTACTTGCATTGTAAATACTACTCCTAAGAAGGCAAAGGAACTTTAACAGGTTCATTATACTAGTGCAATATTTGTGGGTACTAATTCCCACCAGGGTTTTCCTTTGATCAAGGTTTCCCCATAATCATATCATGTGTTATGTGTTCTTGTATTAAGATTCAAGTGATATATATTTGGTTTATGTTTAAAGTTTCTGAAATATAATAAATAGATAGACACTGATTCACCCCCCCATCTCAGTGTTTCTAACACAATAACCATTAAAAGGTCTTACCTCTTTACAATCTCTTGCCAAGTGTCCATGATTGTTACAAGCATAAATTTTTTTTTTTTTAACTTGCTTGAGTTCATCTTTAGGTGGTTCTATTTTAGCCTCTGCAAGATTCTTAGTTTTCTTTGCTTCAATAGATGTCTCTTGTGCTTTCTTTCTTTCTTGCATTGAATTGATTTCAATTTGAGCTACACTGTATCCAACACCAGTAGTATCACCTTTTAACTTCTGTGCATAAATTTGTGATTGAATTAGATCAGAAATTGTGTGTAGTTTATCAATCTTTTCTTTTGCTTCTGTTAATTCAGACTCTATCTTTTTCTTGATTTTTTCTAATTCTAATACTTTCATGTTTTCTTGCATAAGTTCATCATATAATTTTTTATTCTCTTTGGTCTATTCTTCAATAGCTATTAATATATCTATAAGTTGATCATTAAGATATTCAATCTTGTCTTTCAAAGACATGTTCTCTTCATTTATCTTTTTGACCATTTTTCCCAGATCATTTGTGGAGCAATCTTTCAAATCTTTTCTTAATTTCTTGATAAGCATTTGAGAGCCATCAACCTTTAGTTTAAGTTCTTCATTTTATTTTTCAGATCTGTCAAGATCCTCAAGGGCTACTTCAAGATTCTTTTTCAGATGTTTTTCTTCTGCTAAATCCATGATCTCCTCAAGTGGTTAAAATTTATTTTAGAGGACTAGAGCTCTGATACCAATTGTTGGAAACACTTAGAGGGGGGGGGGGGGGGGGGGNGGGTGAATCAATGTTTAACTAATTATTCTATTTCAGAAATTTGAACATAAATCAAATAGACAATATTTGAAGCATAACATAATAACACATAACACCAGATATGTTTATGGGGAAACCTTGATTAGAGGAAAAACCCAGTGGGAATTAGTACCCATAAATGATTGTACTAGTATAATGAACTTGTTAAGCTTCCTTTTCCCTATTAGAAGTAGTCTTTACAATGCAAGTACAATGACCCTATTAGGAGTCTTTAAAAAACCCTGTTAGAGGTGGTTGGCTCACTGCCAGAGCTCACTACTCAATAAGATGAAGGCTACAACCTTCTTGATAATAGATATACACTATATCCAAAAGTGAACTGTTGTATATGACACAATTGTCTGATCAGATCTATTTGTGTCCTAATGCTCTTAATCTCTTAAAGATCTCTATCTCATGCTCACATCTCTATACTGTTCTTCTATCTCTCTTCTCTACATATTTCTTGGACACTTTCTAATACAACTTTACTTGTCATATATACATGTTCATGCCTGAATAGACACGACCAAATACAAGAACTTAGTTGGCCCAAAAACAACATTCACAACGCTTACAAACAAATTTTCTTAAGCGTGTTTACAATAATGTTTAATACATAATAACAAACTTATTACAATAGGCTCTTGTCCTTTACACAATAGAATATTATATGCTAAATAAAAAATTGTAGTGGGCTTCATACTCTATTTTATGAGCTGTTAGTGCACTTAATCTTTCTGTAACTTCTCCGTACTATTGTTCCATACCATGCGTGTATAGAATTAACATATTCACATATCATGGAGCTTATGTATGAACATGCATAGCCTTATTAAATTATACACACGTGCATTGGTGCTCTGATCAAATGTATATCTCTGTTCTGTTCTATCTTCCATACTTAGCCATTTTGTTCTTCAAAGTTTTCTATCAAAGCTTTTGTATGACTTTGTTGCCACAATGAAAACACAAAATAAGTCATATTCTCCCTGAGAGTAAACTTGCCAACATATCTCACTCAATCTAGACCTGACATTTCTAATGTAGTTGGCATTATTGGAAGATTTGCAGCTGAACCTAAACAAAAGCACTTGATGGAAATAAAAAGAATATTCAGATACTTAAAGGGAACTATAGACTATGGTTTATGGTATTCTAACTCAGAGAATGTAAAACTTCATGTGTATACTGATGCTAATTGGGCAGGTTGTGTTGATGATAGAAAGAGTACCTCAAGAGGAGTAGTATTCCTTGGAGATAGATTGGTCACTTGGACAAGCAAGAAATAGAATTGTATTTCTAAGTCAACAACTAAAGCGGAATATGTAGCAGCAACATTGAATTGTTCTAAATTTTTTTGGATCAAGCAGATGATAAAAGACTTTGGAATTCAAATTGATTATCCTATTGTTATTCACTGTGACAAAAATAGCACTATCAATATGTCAAAGAACTCTATGATGCATACAAAGACAAAACCCATTGAAATAAAATATCATTTTATAAGAGAAAAAATTGTAGACAAAGAAGTAAAGTTAGATTATGTAAGCACTAAAGAACAATTAGAAGATATTTTTACAAAGATTTTATCAAAAGATACTTTTGAGCATCTCAGGGAGAAGCTGGGAGTAATTCCCTTTTCTGAGTCTGATTAAAATGTGCAGCAAAAGCATCAGTCCTTGGTAACTGATGAATGGTTGACTACTCTACTTCTGGAGTAGTACCTATGCTTCATAGTATTTGACACCCTTTTCCATTGATGTCAAAGGTGGAGTTTATAGTAAGGGGGAGCATATACTCTGGGGGAGTATATAGTCATGAAAATAAAAACAGAGTTAGAGGAGTTGTAGTGAAGAGGAACCTTTGATGAGGATATTGAAAATATTGTAAAAGGAGGATACTTTGGGTTGATGGTGTTTTTCATATCATATGTTGCCACCAATGTCAAAGGGGGAGATTGTTGGAGTTTTTCTTCTATGAAAATAGTTGACTGTATGTTTATCATTGATGACAACATATAGTATACAACTGTGCACTATATTCACTTTTCAGTATGGATATGTGGAAGCCTTGTGCAATTTTTTTTATGTTTTAGAAATAGTTACTACACCATAGGTAATACTTTGTACATGTGGTTTTAATGGATCTGTAATAAGAAATTGAAGATTGCATATACTCAAGTCAATGAGTATTTTTGTCTACATTCTAACAAGTGTAGAAAATAGAAGAAATACTTTGTAAATATCTTAACTGAGTGAACACTAAATAGTGTTTCTAAATCTCTTAATAGAGTAGACCTTAATCAATCTCCACATAATAGTCCTAACAGGGTAGATCATTAGAAGTGATCAAAATTGTAATCCTTAACTGGCCCCTTCCATTCTGCAGATAGTGAAGTTTTTTGTGGGTGCCATCCCCACCGCAAATTTTACCTTCTAACAGGGGTTTTCTCCATTACCATATCTTGTGTTATGTCTTATTACATTTCATGAATGCTTCTATGAATGTTTAGATTCTTATTCAATTTATAAATTAATATAACTTACACAAAGATAGGATAGAACAGATGGTTGGTAATACAATTGATTAAATAAAGGATTAAGGTTAAAAGAGATAAAAAATTTAGAGGTACTGATTCACCCCTCCCCTCTCAGTACATACTTCCCATTATTTCCAACAACTTGGAGGTTATGAAAAAAGAGGTGAAAGTAGCAAAGGAACTAGCATAGAAAGATATACCTCTGAACATTGCAGAAAGTTTGATTGATCTAGCTGGCGAGCTAGAAATAAAATTTCAGGTTGTGGAATCTGTAAGAAAAAGTTGGGACAATACATTAGAAATGATACTAGAGATTCATAAGGAATTTTTGGATAAGTATGGTTTGACCCCAACTATCCCAGTAGATAAGAGTGACAAGAGTGCCAAAAGCAAGAGGGAAATGAAACATGATACAATTAAAATAGAAATAAAGGAGAAACAAGTTGTTGATGGAGGAGCATCTTGGGTCATTGGCAATCCTGCAGAACCAAAAAGATGTTTGCTTTAGTTCTTTATGTTTGTTCTCTGTCACTCAGGTTTTGTCTCTCAGGCATGCTTATTCCTGATGCTCGGTCATGGTTTCACTGACAGGTTATGGTGATGTCTTTACCAATGGGTTTTGGTGATGTCCTTACCAGCGGGTTTTCTGATGCTCGAGTATGCCTTACCGATGGTTGCTAATTTTTTATGTTTATCTGCCCGAGATGCCTATTTTGGAAGTTGGATCTTTGGATGACTTCTTCATTTAATTTTCGTTGCTGAATTGATTTTGGATCTTTCATTGGGATTTGTGTGGACCTAAATCTGGGTCTCTCTTATGGTTTTGAGCGTTGTCTTCCTTGTTGGACTCTTTTATATATTTGATTCATTGTTCTTAGATTAGGGGAAGTTGTTTGGGAATATCATTGAGAGATAGAAGATTTGAAGGCAGGTCTATGACCTCACATGTATGAGAATTATATTGTAATTCTTTGACTGGGAAAGCCTTACAACCTAGCATGTTATTAGTTTGATCAATTAATGATAAAGGATCTCTGTATTTCTTCTCTCACTTTGTTGTTGTGTTCCACACTCTTCTGCAAGGTGGTTTGGTAGTTGGGTGATCCCTAGGCCCCTTATGCTAGATCCCTTTGTGTCAGGTGGTATCAGAGCATGGTGAGATCTAACTTCCTTCTTGAAACCCTAACACTTGTATGTATTGTCATGGTGTTGCAGATTTTGATCTGACCTACAATTGCAGAGGGATTCAAGATGGTTCCTGGGAGAGGAAATCCAGATCTAGGTCTAGATGATATGCTTAGACAGATGACTGCAATATTGGAAGCTATTGAGACAACCCAGCATAGAGGAAGACATCTTGAATATGTTAGTGATGATGAATTTGAAGAGGTTCAAGGTGAAGCTACAACTGCACTTGTGATGGATCAGGAAGAAGAAAGATTCCCAAGAGGCTTGACAAGTTTGAAATCCACACCTCAGTTCAATCCCCTTGAGTATAGTGGGAAATTGGATTCTGGTGAATTGATTGAATGGATAACTAAGATGGAAAAGTATTTCAAATATGAGAATGTAGCAGAGGACAAGAAGGTGAAGATTGCAAGCACAAAGATTTAAGGTCATGCATCCTTATGGTGGGAACATCTGCAATTGGATAGAAAGAAGAAATGCAAAGACAAAATCAAGGTATGGGACAAGATGGTTAAAAAATTGAAAGGCAAATTTCTACCTTGTGATTATCAGATTAACCTAGTTCAGAGAATGCAAAGCTTGAAGTAGAAAGACAAGTCAGTAAAGGAATACACTAAGGAATTCTATAGATTGGACATCAGATCTGGACATGTTGAAGATGAGGTGGAAAGAACACCAAGATATATGAATGGTTTGAGAAGTTCTATATAGATGAGATTGGTTTTTCCAAGATGTAAAGCATTGTGGACGCATACCAATTTTTCCTCAAAGTTGAAGAAAAGTTGAACAGAAGATATGAACAAAGACAAAGAGGCAGGGGTGGTAGATTCCTTAGAGAAAGAGGGAGGTATAATGGTGAAAATAGTAGATCTGAACTAGATAAGTTAGTTTTAGACACATCTCTAGAAAAAGGAAAGACTGAATAGAAAGGTGGAAGTTCATACCGAGGAAGAGGTAATTACTCTAGAGGTGGATATAGCTGACGAGGATTCCAAGTAAATTGTTATAATTGTGGTGAGGAAGGACATAAATCCTTTGAGTGTACACATGAAAGTAAGAAAGGTGGTAGAAGTAGCAGAAATGCATTAATGAAAGAGGACCTAGCCAATGAAGCTGAAAGAAATCTCATGATCTGAAGGATACTATGGAGTGAGAATGATAAGCAAGATCCAATCAGGAAATGTTTGCTCAAGACTAGATGTAGAGTTGTGGACAAAGTTTGGAAGGTCATTGTTGACAGTGGAAGCTTGGTGAATCTGGCATCTGAGGTAATAATTGCAGATTTTCAGTTGGAGAGGATGAAACATCCAAAATCCTACAAGATCTCATGGATCAAGGATGAGCATACACTAATGGTGAGTGAACAATGCTTTGTGAATCTAAAAATTGGAAAATACTATGATAAGGTGTTGTGTGATATTCTGCCTATGGATTGTTGTCATATTTTATTGGGTAGACCTTGGAAATATGATAGACATCCTATATATGATGGAAGATTGAATAGATATTCTATTTGGGTTGATGGTAAGAAGCAAATTTTGTTACCTTTGGTTGAAGACTCTGCTAATGAGTTATGCACATCTCTAAAATTTTGTCTTATGGAAGGCAGACTATTTGTTAAGGATTTGAAAAGAAATGATGTTTGCTATGCTTTGATTCCCAACAAACTATGTAAGAATACCAAAGATGACATTGTTGTAGAAGTTGGAAAGTTTCTTACTAAGTACAAGGATATCATTTTAGATAATGTACCTAATGGTTTTCCACCAATGAGAGATATTAGTCATTGTATGGATCTAATTCCAGCAGCTAGTTTGCCAAACAAGGCACCACATCAGTTAACACCTACCAAAAATGAAGAGCTTAACTGACAAGTTCATGAATTGTTGAACAAAGGTTTGTTCCAAGAAAGTTTGAGTCCATGTGTAGTACCAGCTATGTTGGTACCTAAGAAGAATGGAGAATAAATAATGTGCACTGATTCTAGAGCAATAAACAAGATCACAGTGAAGTATAGGTTTCCTATACCAAGAATGGATGACATAATGGATTATTTGAGTGGAGCAAAGTATTTTACCAAAATTGATTTGAAAAGTGGATATAATCATATCAGAATCAGAGAAGGTGATGAATGGAAGACTGATTTTAAGACAAAGGAAGGTTTGTATGAGTGGTTGGTTATGCATTTTGGTCTAACTAATGCACCAAGTACATTTATGAGACTGGTGAATGAAGTTCTGAAGAAATTCTTGAATAAGTGTGTGATTGTATTCTTGGATGATATTCTGATATTCAGTAAGACTAGAGAAGAACATTTGATGCATATAAGACAAGTGTTTTTGAGATTGAAAGAGGAAAAGTTGCTGATAAATCTAAAAAAATGTTCCTTCATGAAAGAAGAGCTTGTGTATTTGGGATTTGTGATTTCAGCGGAAGGATTGAAGATGGATCCAGAGAAGTTTGAAGCCATATTGAGTTGGCCTACACCTGAGAATGTTACTAAGGTGAGATCAGTTCATGGATTGGAAAGTTTTTACAGGAAGTTTATCAGAAATTTTAGTTCTATTTGTAATGCTATGACTAAGACAATGAGAGGAGACAAAAGAGAATTCAAATGGACACATGGAGCTGATAAGAGTTTTGAAGCTTTAAAGTTGAAAGTTTCTGAATTACCTATGTTGGCATTACCTAATTTTAATAAAGTATTTCAAGCTGAATGTGATGCAAGTGGAAGTGCAATTAGAGCTATGTTGATTCAGAAAGGTAAACCTGTTTCTTTCTTTAGTGAAAAATTGAATGATGCAAAAAGGAAATATTATGTCTATGATCAAGAGTTCTATGTTATTGTTCAAGCTATGAAGAAGTGGAGACATTACTTAATGCCAAATGAATTTGTGTTGTATATTGATCATAAGGCTTTACAGTATTTGGGTAGTCAGAATAATTTGAATCAGAGACATATGAAATGGGTTGAGTATTTGTAGACCTTTACATTTGTGATTAATCATAAGAGTGGAGTATCTAACAGAGTTGTTGATGCATTGAGTAGAAGAAGATCTTTGTTAATCGATATGAGAGTTGAAGTTGTTGGCTTTGATGACATGAATAATCTATATGAAAGTGATCTAGATTTTTCAGAGCAGTGGAGAGTGTGCAGAGCACCCAATTAAAATAAATCAAGTAAGTATGAAGACTATTTCATTCAAGAAGATATGTTGTTCAAATTTATTCAGTTATGTATACCAAGAGGATCAATGAGAATTAATTTGAGAAAGGAGAAACATAGCAGTGGATTGGTAGGACACTTTGGCATTGATAAAACATTGATTTTGTTGAAGGAGAGGTACTTTTGGCCTTATTTGTATAAGGATGTTTAGAATTTTGTAAGAAGCTATGGAGTTTGTCAAGTAGCAAAAGAAGTAAGTCAGAATACTAGTTTGTATACACCTATTACTGTTCCTGAGAAACCTTGGAGTCATATCAGCATAGATTTTGTTCTTGGCTTACCTAAGACAACAAGAGGTAATGATTCTATATTTGTTGTTGTGGATAGATTTTCTAAAATGACACATTTAATACCATGTAAGAAAACATCAAATGCAGTACATATAGCAAATCTTTTATTTAAGGAGATTGTCAGATTGCATGGATTACCGAAGAGTATCATTTCTGACTGAGACAGTAAGTTTGTTAGCTATTTTTGGAGAACAGTTTGGAAGAAATTGAATACTGAATTGAAATTTAGTTCTACATTTCACCCATAGACTGATGGACAAATAGAGGTTGTAAACCACAGTTTGGGTAACTTGTTGAGATGTTTAGTTGGAGAGACACCGGGCAATTGGGATTTGATGTTGGCACAAGCAGAGTTTGCATACAATAGTTCACTAAATAGAAGTACTGGAAAGACACCATTTGAGATTTTTCATGGCACATAGACAAGAGGTATATCAGATTTAAGAGAAATTGTTGGTGAATAGAAAACAAGTGCCGAAGCAGAAGAATTTGCAGAATTTATGAAGACATTGCATGAAAATGTAAAACAAAAGTTAGAGAAAAGCAATCAGAAATACAAGGATGATGCAGACAAATTGGGAAGACATAAAATATTTGAAGTTGGTGACACAATAATGGTTCAATTGAAGAAAGGAAGATTTCCTATTGGGACATATGGTAAACTGCAGATGAAGGAATTTGGTCCTTGCAAAATACTGAGAAGATTTGACAGTGGAAATGCTTATGAAGTTTAATTACCTGATGACATGGATATATCACCTATATTCAATATTTTAGAGTTGTATGAATATCATGAACCTGATGAAGAGGTGACTATACCAAATGATTATCCAAAGAAGCAGATAGAGGAAGTTGAAAAGATTCTGAAACAAAGAGTTGGAAGAAGCACAAGAGGAAAAGAATACATGGAGTATTTGGTAAAGTGGAAGAACAGACTGATTGAGGAGTCATCTTGGATTTCTCAATCTAAGTTGGTTTCATTTTAGGTTGGACTTGACACATGATTTGGAGAATCATTTCTTGTAACCCCAGATGTCTAATGCAGGAGCATCTTGGGTCATTGGAAATCCTACACAACCAAAAAGATGTTTGCTTTAGTTCTTTATGTTTCTTCTTTGTCGCTCAGGTTCTATCTCTCGGGCATGCTTATTCCTGATTATTGGTCATGCTTTCACCAATAGGTTTCGGTGATGTATTTACTAATGGGTTTCAGTGATGTCCTTACTGATGGGTTTTTGGAAGTTGGATCTTTGGCTGAATTCTTCATTTAATTTCTGTTTCTAAATTGATTTGGGATCTTTCATTGGGATGTGTGTGGACCTAAATTTGGGTCTCTCTTATGGATTTGCACACTGACTTCCTTGTTGGACTCTTGTATATATTTGATTCAGTGTTCTTAGATTAGGGGTAGTTGTTTGGGAATAGCACTAAGAGATAGAAGATTTGAAGGTAGGTATGTGACCTTGCATGTATGAGGATCATATTGTAATTCTTTGAATATCTGGCTGAAATTGGGAAGGCCTTATAGCCTGACATGTAATCAGTTTGATCAATTAATGATAAAGGATCTTTGTATTTCTTCTCTCACTTTGTTGTTGTGTTCCACACTCTTCGGCAAGGTGGTTTGGTAGTTGGGTGAGCCCTAGGCCCCTTCTGCTAGATCCCTTTGTGTCAGTTGTAAGCTATAATATTTTTATGTATGTACATATGTTTTATACGTAGTGTAGTCTTTAAAAAGACCGAGTCAGAATCCTTGGGGGAGTTCTGAATTTGAGTTCTTTTTGAGTACTATTTTTGTAAAAGACTAAAAAGTCATGACAAAGTGTTTTTATCAGTAATGAAAAAGGGGGAGATTTTGATCTCTAAGTTTTGTTGTCTATTAGCATCCCACACTTAGTCATAATCAATGTAGGTTGGTCAGTCATCAATACAATCGAAGCATCCCATTAAGGCTGAGACCATGCAGTAGTTACTCTTGTGCAAGCCAGAAGTTGTCGAGTACTGAATAGATGCTGAGTAGAATGATTGTCGAGTTTCATAGAAGAGTTAGTGCTGAGCGACAACATATAGTTATTCCGAGTAAAAGACTATTGACCGAGCACCAGTGTTTGGGCATGCGGAGTAAGATATTCTTTTATATGTGTTTGGAGTGGCACAGACACTAAGGTAAACCATTTTGACCAACTTCTATAGAGCATTTAATGATCATGTACAGAGATTTAATGCATTAATTGTGGGTTATTTTTATGAGCATGGATCCCTATGAAAGTCATGCAACCAATCAAGATTAAGGATGCCTAAGCGGCAAAAGGTGATGAATTTAGATCATTGATCTTGATCTGGATGATCTATATATGGTTTTCTTTGAACCCTAATATGTGTGCAAAAAGTGTATGTGTCTGGATGTGGATGTGAAGAGAAAAGATAAGAAGTATATGCATGTTTTACATATCAAAAGCATTAACCACACAAAGTGATCGAGTAGAGCAGTGAAGAGTAGAATAGAGATAAATAGGATTGACAGATCAGTTAAGATTTGGAAAGAGGATATCCATTATCAAGATTTATAGTGCAGACCAAAGGATCAGGTGCTGATACATCCTATCAAGTGAATCAAGGTAAATATATTAATAGAGTGGTCCTAACAGGCCTTTGTAAATCTCTTAACTAAGTGCTTACTTTGTTGTAAGTTTTAAATCCTTTAACAAGGTAGATTGTATAAGTCTGTACTTTCTCTTAACAGGGAAGAGCCCTCATAGGGTAGATCATTAGAAGTGATAAAAAATTTGTATCCCTAACAAGTACACTTTATGACTATAGTAGTGAAGATTTGTGGGTGTCACCGCACCCTAGTCTTACCTTCAAGGGTTTATGGGTTACCAAAATATTTTTGTTATGTGTTCATGATTAGATGTTAAATATTTAAAAAATTTCACTTTATGTTTATGAATACATGGTTAAATCAATTTTTTTAGAGTTGGTAGAAGTTTTATAGATCTGATTCACCCTCCTCTCAGTTACTACTTTCCCATATTAGAATTCCAACATCTAATTTCTGGTGGTTTCTTTCTTTTTTATCCCTATTGAGGTGGGTACCTCTCTTATTGAGGTGGAGAGGGGCTTTGTAGGAGATGTGAGAACTTACTAGAGGAGAGATATTGTTTTATGTAGTAGTATAGTTTTGGGAGCCATTTTAAAACCTAATTTAAAGGTTTGGGGATCCTTCCAAAACCCTTTGTTCCTCATCACACTCTTAGTTGTTTGAAAGGTTCAGTTAATTATTGTTAGAATATTTTATCTTATCTTTAAGTTTTTAGTAGTGAAGTGTTGGAGATTTTCCCATGTGCAAATAGTTAATTGTATGTTTGTCATTGATGACAACCTATAGTATACAACAATGTAGTGTATTCACTTTTCAGTATGGATATGTTGGAGCCTTGCATGGTTGGTTTTATGTTTCATACATACTTATTATATCATGTTCATACACACAGATTCAGAAGTTCAATTAAAGTTGAGTTATGTTGATATGTTAACCAGCCACAGTTTCAGAGGATTGTTTTTTAGAAAGCCAATAATAATTTTATTGATTCTTTATTTGCACCTATCTTTGGGATATGCATGTTTGGATTCATGTTTAGTTATGATTCAAAGATGATTAACCAAAGTCACTAAATGTGTTTCATCTGAAGTGTGACGTTTGAGTGATTTTGGTGAAGCCGACTATGTGAAGAAATGTGTCTATTCATTTTGAGTTGCGTGGTTCTAATTATGTTGTGTGCTTAGTTTACCAGACAAGAAAAGTATTGAAGGGATTCCTATAGCCAACGTGATCATATATTTTGAAGAAGATACTTATAGCAGTTCATTTGTGATAACTATGTGTGAATGAAAAAAAAGAGATAGAGAAAAGAATAGAGCAGGATGCTAGTTGTTTTTGGATAGTAAAGCTAGTTCATTCACTAGTTAAATATCCATGTTAATAATTAGAGAGTGCATACAATTCACTAGAACTGATTAAGATAGCAGGTCTACTTAAAAAGTTGAATTATCAGATATAGTGTATATCTATTTTGCAGAAGGTTGTAGCCTTCATCATTTTAGCAGTGTGCTCTTGGACAGTGTGTCCTCACCCTTAACAAGGTTATTTGTAAAAGACTTCTAACAGGGTTGTAATATCTTCTAATAGGGATCATTATACTCTAGTGTATTTCTTTGTGGGTGATAATTCCCACCAAGGTTTTTACCTATTTTAGTTTCCCCATAGCCAAAATTGTGGTATGCTATTCTGTGTTATCTTGTTGTATTTACGCTTAATGTTATTCTACACCTAATTGAAGAAAATAATTAAAAATAGTAGATAACTAATTCACCCCCCCTCTTAGTTATCTCTTGGGATTGTTCCTAACAATTGGTATCAGAGACAAGTGCCTTGGAGAGAAAGTTTAATAGCTTAAGGTAGATCAAATGGCGTACTTCAGGAAAGAGAGTCCTAAGTTTGATGGAGAGAATTATCTTGACTGGAAGAACAAAATGCTAACACATTTATAGTGCATTGGTTTTGAGATCTATGAGGTTGCTACTCATGTAGTTGATGTTCCTACTTTGAAAGATCTTGCAGAAGAAGATTCTATTGGTAAACAAAAGTAAGTATTCACCCAAAATGCAATTGCCAAAGAAGCCCTAATTAGTTCCTTATCTAACAGTGAATTTTCTGAGATCAAGAAAGAAGATAAAGCATATTCAATATGGAAATACCTAGAAGACATGTTTGAAGGAGACATCAACGCCAAGAATGCATGTAGAAAGACATGGAAGAAAAGATAAAAAAATTTAGTAATGCTACTTGAATAAAACATCAGAGCTTACAATCAGAGGATTAATGAAGAAGTTTCAGGAATCAGAAACAATGGTGGAGAAATGTTAGAGGAAGACATAATGGAAAAAATGATGACTACATTGATAGTAGATTATGAAAGCAAGATAAACTGTTATACACTGAATTTGCGCCTCTGATCTCAAGCTCTCTTAGTCTTGATAATCCAGTATAACAAGGGAATCATCTCCAGGTTGTGGGACCTATGCTAACTGAGATGAGACCTCCAGGTTCTAG
>MU224564.1:3723032-3738904 GCA_018584345.1 Thuja plicata | reverse complement strand
TTCATTTCAAAGCTTATAACATGGAATTCAAGCGACAACCCGACTAAAGAGAGATCGCCAAGTCTCGAGACATAGATGGAATATTCTATTTCTTCAAGAGACTACACGACAAAGTGAAAAGCAAAGTTGGGAGATAAAAGGGAATATTCGCTGGGGGTCACGCAATCACCCGACTGGCCAAGAGGGTCCCACTTATTTCTGTGACTTAACATGGATCTGGCGATCATGCGACTGAAGAGAGGAGCTAAGTCAGAAGACAGAAGGGGAATATTTTAAAGGGTCACGAGACTAAGCGACACAAGGAAGACGTAGAGTCGGGAGAAGAAAAGGAATATTCGCCTAGGCTGAAGCGATCAAGTGACTTGGAAAGTAGGCACATGCTCTAAGTGACTTAGAAAAGGTAATGATGAAACATAATGAGCCAAGGCTTAGGGTTTTTACCTCATTCATTTGCATGAAAGACTTAGGGTTTAGGGGGTTTAAGCAGAGCCAAGACCTGGGAACCATGACAGAGAAATGCCAGACAGGGCAGACTAGGCCAAATTGCACAGAATGGAAAATTTGGGTAACATAAACATCTTGGATGAAACCATGCAATTTTCATAGGACTTCAAAAGAGAAACCTTGATCAGCAAAATATCAACATTCGAGATATCAAGATTGAAGATAGAACCTAAAATTGAAACAACTTTCAAAGCCTCAGTCCATGGTAAGGAATCCTCAAGCATCTATAGTAATATTGAGAAAGAAGAAGTTGATATAGAAATAGAAGAAATTATTGCTAGGATTGCTAAGAAAGAAAGGAAAGGTAAAGGAAAATATGAAGGAAAGCTGCCATTCAAATGTTTTTCATGTAACCAAGTTGGCCATTTTGCATCCAAGTGTCCTACAAGAATCAAGAATTTCATATCAGATTACAAACCCAAATATACTAAGGAATGCTATTATGCTAAAGATGGTGTGACTGATGATGACTCAGGAGAGGATGAAATTAGATTTGTTGCAATGAAAGATATTGAAAAAATGTTTGATGAAATAGAAATTGAAGATGAAAAGAAAGCACAAGAATTGGCTTTAGTTTCACAAGAAGACATCAGAACAGACTGGATCATTGACATGGGGTGTTCACATCACATGACAGGAGACAAAGATAGATTTTTACATCTATACATGTACAAAGGTGGCATGGTTATATTTGGAGATAACACTCCCAAACCTATCATAGGTAGAGGATATATCAGCTTAGATTGAAAGAACAAGACAAGTGATGTTCTGAATGTTGATGGTTTACGTCATAGCTTACTAAGTGTTGGATAGTTTCTTGATAAAGGATATTAGTTAGATTTCAAAAGCAATAGGTGCATCATTAATAACAAAGAATGAGACATGATTGGATCAGGTTCAAACACCAAAGGTAATGTTTTTCAGCTCAACTCTGAAGTAAGTTGTTTTGTTGCAAAAGTGGATGATAGTTGGTTATGGCACAAAAGACTTTGTCATATCAATTTTGACAACATAGTAAAGATAAGCAATGAAAAGGCAGTAAGAGACCTTCCTAGCATTGCAAGACTAGTTGATACTATCTGCAGGGAATTTGTAATGGGAAAGCATGTGAGGAACTCATTCAGAAGCAAATAGAACTCTATAGAGAACAAATTAGATCTATTGCATATAGACTTATGTGGACCTAATCAAACAAGATCATACTATGGTGAAAGGTATTTTATTTTGTTTGTTGATGATTTCTCTAGAATGATGTGGGTTGCATTCTTTAAAGATAAATCTGAAGCCTTTGAGAAGTTCAAAATATTCAAAGCTAAAGTTGAAAATGAATTTGGATTAAAGATAAAATGTCTGAGATCTGATAGAGGAGGAGAATTCACCTCTAAAAAGTTTCTTGAGTATTGCAAAGAACATGGGATCAAAAGACAACTAAGTGAACCCATAACCCCTCAAAAAAATGGAATTGCAGAGAGAAGAACATGATACTACTTGACACATCATGCACTATCATGATTGAAGGAAAAGTTGCGCACACCTATTGGAGAGAAGCAGTTAATATAGAAGTCTATACTATCAACAAAATTCAACTAAGGCCAAGCACATACAAAACACCTTATGAACTTTGGTTTGGTAATGCACCTAGAGTAAAATACTTTAGAATCTTTGGAAGCAAGTGCTACATCAAGAGAGATGATGGTGTTGGTAATTTTGATGCTAGAAGCAATGAAGGTATTTTTCTCTGTTACTCTACTAAGAGAAAAACTTAAAGATGTTTTAATTTAAGGTTGAAGAAAATCATTTAAAGTGCACATGTGAAGATTGATGAGAAGTTCATGATTCAAGAGAGATATTATGAATATACACTTATGATTGAAGATGAACCTAGACCTATCAATAAAAAAATAGTTATTGAAGAAATGTTTGAATCTATTGATGTGTCATGCAATAACCTTGAACCAAGTGAAGAGGAATCATATATTACAGATGAGAGTGTCACACCTAAAATTTCAAATTACACATCTAGATAGAATTTGAAAGAAGATATCATTGGAGATTAGAGCAGTACAGTTTTGACAAGATCTAAAGCAAAAGGTTCAATCATTGATGAAGAGGTATGTTTACTTTCACAAATTGAGCCCTTAAGTGTTGAAGATGCATGTAATGATTTTGATTGGAAAAGTGTAATGCAAGAAGAATTAGATTATATAATTAAGAAAGACACATGGAAATTGGTCCCTAGAACTTGAGACAAAAATGTGATTGGAACTAAGTGGATATTCAGAAATAAAATGAATGAAGATGGTACAATGATAAGAAACAAAGCAGGATTGGTATGTAAAGGATATGCACAGAGAGAATAAATTGACTATTCTGATTCATTTGACCTTGTGGGAAGACTGGAAGCTATTAAGTTGTTTTTATCTTATGCAACATTCAAGAACTTTAAAGTATATCAGATGGATGTCAAGTTAGCATTTCTGAATGGTGACTTAAAAGAAGAAGTCTACATAGAGAAGCTTGAAGGATTTAGATTATCAGACAAACTAGACATGGTATGTAGACTAAAGAAATCCCTCTATGGACTTAAAAAGGCCCCAAGAGCATGGTATGAGAGACGTGATGGCTACTTGAAAAATATTGAATTAAAAAAGGGAGCAATAGAATGAAACTTATTCATAAGAGAGACAACTGAAGGAATATTACTTGTTGCTATCCTTTTTGATGACATTATTTTTGGAGGTAATGACAAGCTTAGTTCAAAATTTGCCAGAGAGATGCAGAGTGAATTTGAAATGAGCATGATTGGACCTATAAAATACTTTTCAGGATTAAATGTAAAGCATACAAACATAGGTATATTCATAAATCAGTCTAAATATGTGAAGGAGATATTAAAAACATTCAAGATGGAATATTGCAAGCCAGTAAGCACTCCTATGATAACAGGAAGCAATCTTTCTAAAAATGATGACTCCACAGTAGTTGACACAACACTTTACAAGTCCATGATTGGAAAACTCATATATCCCACTCAATCTAGATCAGATATTTCTAATGCATTTGGCATTGTTGGGAGATTTGCAGCTGAACCAAAATAGAATCACTTAATGGAAATAAAAGGAATATTTAGATATTTAAAAGGAACTATAGACTGTGGTTTATTGTATCCTAATTCAGAAAATGTAGAACTTCACGTGTACACAGATGCAGATTGGGAAGGTTGTGTTGATGACAAAAAGAGTACCCCAGGAGGAGCAGTATTTCTTGGAGATAGGTTGGTTACTTGGACAAGAAAGAAGAAAAACTATATTTCTAAATCAACAATAGATGCTGAGTATGTAGCAACAACATTGAATTGTTCAACAATTGTTTGGATGAAGTAGATGATTAAAGACTTTGGAATTCATATTAATTATCCTATTGCCATTCATTGTGACAACACCAACACTATTAATATGTCAAAGAACCCTATGATGCATGCAAAGACAAAACACATATAAATAAAATATCACTTTCTAAGAGAAAAATTTGAAGAGAGAGAAGTGAATTTAGATTATGTGAGCACCAAAGATTAGCTGGCAGACATATTTATGAAACCTTTATCAAAAGATACTTTTGAGTATCTCAGGAAGAAGCTAGGAGTAATTCCCTTTCCCGAGTGTGATTAGAACTCATAGTAAATGCATCAGTCCTTGGTGACTGATGAGTGGTTAACTAATCTACTTCTAGAGTATTACCTGTGCTTATTTATATTTGGCATCCTTTTCCATTGATTTTAGAGGGGGAGTATATAGTAAGGGGGAGCATATAATCTAGGGGAGTACACAGTCATGAAAATAAAAACATAGTCAAAGGAGATGCAGCAGTTAAGAGGAACCTTTGATGAGGATATTGAGAAGATTGTAAAAAGAAAGAAGATACTTTTGGATTGATGGTGTTTTTCATATCATATGTTGCCATCAATGTCAAAGGGGGAGATTGTTGGAGATTTTCCCATGTGCAAATAGTTGACTGTATGTTTGTTATTGATGACAACATATAGTATATAGTAGTTTAATGTATTCACTTTTTAGTATGGATATGTTGGAGCCTTGCGTAGTTGTTTTTATGTTTTAGACATACTTATTATATCATGTTCATACATGTAGATTCAAGAGTTCAGTTAAAGTTTAGTTATGTTGATCTATTTACCAACTATAGTTTCAGAGGATTGTTTTTTAGAATTCTGATAGTAATTTTATTGATTCTTCAGTTGCACCTATCTTTGGGATATGCGTGTTTGGATTCATGTTTTGTTTTGAGTCAAAGATGATTAACCAAAGGCGCTAAACATGTTTCATCTGAAGTGTGACGTTTGAGTGATTTTGGTGAAGCCGACTATGTGTAGCAATGTGTCTATTCATTTTGAGTTGCATGGTTGTAATTATGTTGTGTGTTTAGTTTAGCCAACAAGAAAAGTATTGAAGGGATTCCTAAAGCTAACATGATCATATCTTTTGAAGAAGACACTTATAGCAGTTCATTTGTGATCACTAGTGTGAATGAAAAAAAGAGACCAAGAAAAGAACAGAGCATGATTCTAGTTGTTTTGGGACAGTAAAGCTAGTTCATTCACCAGTTAAAGATCTATGTGAAGAAGAAAAGAGTGCATACAATTCACTGGAACTGATCAAGACACCAGGTCTACTTAAACTGTTATATTATCAGATATAGTGTATATCTATTTTGTTGAAGGTTGCAGCCTTCATCATTTTAGCAGTGTTCTCTTAGACAGTGTTTCCTCACCCTTATCAGGGTTATTTGTAAAAGACTCCTAACAGGGTCTGACCCTTAAAAAGGTCACTGTACTTATTACATTGTAAATAACAACTCCTAATAGGGTTTTAAGATCTTCTAACATGGATCATTATACTCTAGTGCAGTTCTTTGTGGGTGCTAATTCCCATCGGGGTTTTTACCTATTTTGGTTTCCTCATAACCAAAATTGTGGTGTTCTATTCTGTGTTATCTTGTGGTGTTTATGCTTAATGTTATTATGCACTTAATTGAAGAAAATAATTAAAACTAGTAGATAACTGATTCACCCCCCCCTCTCAATTATCTCTTGGGACTATTCCTAACATGAAGGCTATGTGAGGCTTTCTAAAACCCATTTTTTAGGTTAAGGGAGCCAAAAAAACCCTTATGTTAAAATTTTGGAGGCTACATAACCTTTTTAAAACCCATTGCCATAAAGGTTATAGGAGCCTTGGTATAACTCATTGATCAATTTTAGGTAACCTAGATAAACCTTAGAAATATTTTTGAGATTAAGGGAGCTTGTATAAACCCTTTGTATTGTGTTTGATCAACTTCTCTTTTTACTAATGCAGCTAGAGTTCATCTGATTATTCTTGTTGAGACTACCGCTTTTAATTGTTTTTAGGGCTACTGGTTATCTATATTTGATCTGTTGCATTTGATTGATTACTAGTGGGTTGCAGATGCCTGCCAAAATTATTTTACAGAGGGTTTTAGGGTTTCTTCAAAACATGTTTTACGATAATTAAAAACTTATAAAAATAACGAATATATATTCCTTATTAGATTTATCTTTCTCACAACCAACAATTTAAGATGTCAAATTTTTAAAATTAACTTAATAATATTTAGTGAAAGAAAATATATAAGGAGAACTAGTAGTCCAGTAGAATAATACATAAATATACAATAATATAAAATAAAAATTAAAACTTACAAAACAAAGTGACACAAATATGTACATGTGTTTCACTTAATATGGTCTACATACATGATGACCAAAAACCTACAACACATCCATGATTACAACATCACCTTCTCTCTATCACAATCTCTACACATAATAAAATGCACAACTATAATATCACTCATAAAAGTGTGGTTACCTTATAGTGTAAGAAAATACAACATACATATGTCTTTTTGAGGCATCTCTCTTTTCTTACCATTTCTAGATGTTACATCTATCTTGACTATGTACATCTATCTACTAAGGATAGTTTGTTTTTTCTTCTTTACACTCTATATAAATTGTGTTTGTCATTATTATATCTATTTTTTTAATTGAAACAAGTATTTGTATAGTGGATTAGAGAAACATGAGTAAACATACATCTAAACATAAAGTTTCCTTTAGCTAAGAAGTCACATGCAGGGAGATATAGTCCACCAAATTCGTCCATAGGTTAAACTTGGGAAAAATGAACTATTGGAGGTTTTAGCTTTGGTGGATGGACTCTATATAACATAACATCATCGTCAACAATTATTCTTGACCAATTAATCTAAAACCCTTTGGAATTATATCCTTGTTTTGGCCTTTGTGCACCAACCTGATTTCATCTTTCATGATCTCATTGTTCCACTTATATATGGGATTTTATCCACATCGAGTCCTAGGATTATAATAATTCAAATACGTTTTCTTTACCTCATCATTCCATTCAATTAAATCTCATTAAAGGAACATAGCCTTTAATTCACCCATTTTTTCTCATTTTTTATCTCACAATTCATTTTTATTTATTTAATTAATTATTTAAAAGGTTATTTGATTTGTATAAAGATATAATCCTTTTAATAAAGACTTACAATGAATAATTTATGTAAAAAAAGGGTGGATGAGATTAAGGGATGCTTCAATATCTTAAAGTTAGTCAAATTCATTTGTGTTCTTTATTTTAGTCTCCAACCCTACAATCCTTCCCTCATAATCATTATTCATAATTAACACAAATTTAGTATGGAGGAAACAAGGTTTCTACCTTCATTTCACCCCATAGAGCTTCCTTATTTTGCATACTTTCCATATTGCATTTAATGGAACATAATTTTATATTTATTTTATTTATCTCATGAAAAAACCATTTAATCATCCTTAAATAATCCACAACAACAATCCTTGTAATGCCCAATATATTAGGTGGGCTCTCACATAGCTCAAAATTAAGGAGGGGAGACTCTTTAGTGAAACTAGAAAGGAAAAGGTCTACCTTCAAGGTTAGTAATAGGTAGAGAATTATTAGAACACAATATGCTAGGAGGAATCATTAGAAGCATCATTCAAGGAGACCAAAATATGGTTAATATTTTTTCTTACCCTAGGGATTTTTCCCTCTCTATCTAAAGAAACCAGATCAGAATCTATATCTGGTCTCCAATCTCCTGTTGACATTTGGTGAAAATGATCTGAGTGTTGTTCATGTTAATTTATCTTGTTGTTTTTAGTGCTAGAAACATGTTGTATTGGAGGATAGAGATCAGTTCTACTAATGGTGTTCAGGACCTAATTAAAGAATTGACTAAGTGTGCATTCAATCAGACAAAAGACAAAGTGCAAGGAACAATTGATCTGATCTAGTGTTGGAGATTGAGTTAAGGTGTGAAATCATGGATATAATATCGCCATAGGTATATCTACCTACATATATGATAAAATAAGTTAGTTTGAAGATTTGAGAAATTTATTGAAGATTCAAGTGACATTGATAGGAAGAACAGAGGACATAGAGAGATAGTTTGTGTAGATCGGTTCCCTGGTCTATTTAATATTTTTTAATGATTGTTTGAGACTTGATTAATTTTTTTTTGAATTTATTAGGTTTACCAATATGTTTTCGAGGGATCAGATTTAAATTTTAATTTGATGGGTAAAAATTTTTAGGTCAAGAGGTCGACTGTGATAAAGTTGTTATAATAGAAGGATGAATTTGTGAATTAGGGTGAATGTGCTGATGTTTAGAAAACACGATAAGAGATTGTGATTGTGTGAAGTTGTTTAATGCTTGAAGAGGTACTTTGATTAGAATTGAAGTTGATCTGTGAGATAGGAAGGTCATTTTCAGATCAGTTTTTCTTGGGTCTATCTCAAGGCAAGCCGTAACAGGTTTGCAAAGTATAATCCTTTAACTAGGTTGCTCCTAATAGGGTGAGAAATATCTTTAACAGGATTTGAAGTGTAAATCCTCTAACAAGGTGACTCTTAGAATGATTTTGAAATCTCTTAACATAGTAGTCTTTAATAGGACTTGTATTAGCTTCTAATCGGGCTAAAATACTCTGAAATAGGTATACCCCTAACAGGGTGTTTGTAATTTCTCCTAACAGAGAATATTTCTTGGTGCACTAGTGAATTTGTGGATACCATTCTACACATGGTTTTCTCCCTCTAATAAGGGTTTCCATGGGAAAAAGTATTGAGTATTGTGTCGACTTTGTGTGAATGGTATATGAGGTAAGTTTCTATATTGCATTTAATTTTGCATATTGGATCTTGTGAAAGATATTTAAGATTTGTTTCATATTTGTGGGCACACTAATTCACCCCCACCTCTTAGTGCCTTTGAAGAATAAAAATTGGTATTAAAGCCTAGTTCCCTTGAAGAATCCTAACAACTTGGGTAAGATCCTTAAGGAAAACATGGAAGGTTTATTGAAGCAAAGAATGCAACTCAAAGACTCTAAAATGGTTATCAAGGAATTGAAGAATCACTTGTAGCAATTAAGAACTAAAATAAAAGAGCTTGTTGAACAATTAAGTGAGAGTCAAGATTACATTAAGAAATTGTTTGAAAAAAGTAGATCTGATGAATCTGAAGCAGCCCTAAAAGCCATGACTATGGAGATTGAAAAATTAAAAAAGGACAAGAAAAATCTCAAGAAAGAGTTTAAATCCCAATCAATCAAAATGAATGAAGAACTAGAAGCAAGGAGATCTGTAGAGGATGCACAAAAAGTTGTAGAGGATGCCCTAAAAGCCAAAGATGAAACCCTAAAATATAAATTTGATGATATTTTCAAATTTGTACAAGAGGTTAGTATATCTTATGAACATTTACATGAAAATAATGAAGAGTATCAAGAAGCCCTAATACTAAATGAAGATATGAGAAATGAGAATGAGAAAATAAAAGGAGAGTTGAAGACTGTTAATGATCTGTTGAAGAAATTCAATGAGAGTACTACAAAGCTAGATGAACAACTAAGGAATCAAAGAAGGATCAAAGAGACCATGGGCCTTGGATACATCGGTAAGACAAATTTTGAAATTGGTGAATCTTATTGAACAGAGGAAACCAAGAAAGAAGGAAAGTCACCACCGAGGGTAACACAAAGACATTCTAGAAAGAAAGCCTACAAACCTATATGTTTCAATTTTCACAAGGTAGGTCATATTGCAAATGTATGTAGGAGAAGGTATGTAAACAAAGCTAGTAATTTTTATGGATATTAATATAACTGCACTAAGTATGATCGTATTGCCTATGATTGTTGATCTAGGTCTACCCATTAGTAGATCTAGTAGATTTGATGGATACTTTTACAAATGAAAAAAATATCATCACAAAGATGATGAGTGCAGGTCAAGGGTCATCAATCAAAGGTCGCCTGTGAAAAAGGAAAGCCCTTTCCAAAGGGAGAGACACTTTGATATCACATGCTCAATCTGTAGTAACTATGGACACATCACTATGAATTGCCGAATGAGGATTGGAAGAGGTAATGATGGACCATAGAGAATAACTTGTATGGCATGCTTTCATTGTTATAAGATTGGAAATTTAGAAAGGAATTAGAGGTTATGGAGCTAATCGGTAAAATAGTCAAGCAATCAGACAGGAAATCAGATTGTAAATGTAGAAGAAGTTAGGAAAGAGATGAACAAGACTTGGAAGAAGAAGGAATATAGAAAGGCATGGGAGTAATCCACATCACCATGGGGTGTGGTTAATTCATCATAAAAATAATCCTTCATGTGTCTTAGGGGGAGAAAGTATTGTTGAATCCATCTTTTGGATCCCCTAAAGGTGTGTGGTAAGATATATCATCTTGTTAAGATGCATTAAGGACTTTCAGAATATATTGTGAAGTTGTGATGAATTATGTGATGTTTTGATCATCGGTAATAAGTTTCTAGGTCAATCAGTGAAAAGGTTAACTCCATCGGTAATTGCATTTAATGCATTCATGTGAAGGTCAATAAAATATTATTTTTGAACTTCATTCTTACCCTGAATATTTTGAAAGCTATTGTGGAGTGAAAGAAGCACTATTTTAGTCATTTTATGAGATCCAAGTGATAAAGAGTAATTTTTTTGTGTTGATCTGGAAGAGAAAATCAACAAGGTGTTGTCGTGTTCTACAAGAAGAACCCTATTTTCAAACTGTTTGAGGTATTTATTTATTATCTAATTGTGTGGTTGAAAATTTATGATGGCTACTCCTATGTTAATTAACATCATAGAGATTCTGTGACTTGAATTGAAAATAAATCCTAATGCAGAGGCTAGTGGACCACTTCTTCAAATGGTTAACTTAAGGGTAAAAAACCCTATTTTGTTGTGAGATACAACTACTCAATCATGCCTCCCAACCTAGTCCACCACTCACCCAATCCTAGATCACTTAAAGGATCAAGTTCAACACCTCTCAATGGTCAATACTCTTCCATTGTCTATCTCTCCTTCCACTAGACTCCACATCCTAAATTTTGCACACACTCAACTAATCCATCCATACATACTGGACTATGTGATGTGACTGTTACAACCACAAGCATTTCAATTTACTTTAACAAACCCTTAACCTGGATCACTCCCTATGGATCCACAACTTATTAAAACTAGGAGGACTCACCATGTATCCCCATACAACAACTAATCCCTTCACAAAATTGACCTATTATGCATCTCTACATTGGAGTGGAAAATACAATCTTATTGTCCACAGTGACAATCATCACCTCCTTAAGAACAATCACTATAAAAACCCTATGAAAAGGGTCCCTATCCCCCTAACCTATTCAACACCTTTGGGAGACACCACCCTACCATACTAAACCCCTTCCTCCTTAACATAACTCCCTTCACACATCTATGGAGGAAACTCCTTGAAACTGCATTGTCACTATCCTCTCTATGACAATTTCTCAGTCACCCTTTCTTGCACTCAAGCACGTGCCTCTTCCTACATGATGCTTTGCGACCTCAAGGATAGTTTATAATACATCTCATCTTCATAAATGTCTAAGATGAGAGGCATATTGGATGTGAAGATCACTAAGGAATCCCATTTTGTCCTCTCGAGTTACCTATTTGAGGGATTGGAGCATTTTTACTTTAAAACCCAATATCTCTTTTATTTCTTAACCAAATACAATCCCAAAAAAATAAAAAAATATGCTTAAATTAATGTAGAAACATGCCCAATCAAGGAGATCTTAAGGTAACAACATTTAGTTCTAATAAAATATGAATAGAGATGACTATTATAACTATTTGAAAATGAAAAAGTGCAGAAAAACCATTTGTATTGAACTTCGAACCTATTGTTGGAGATTTGCTTCTGTGAAAATAATTGATTGTATGTTTGCCATTGATGACAACATATAATATACAACAGGTATCATATATGAAATTATTAGTACAGATGTTTTGTATCTATGCATGTTTATTTACATGGTGTATACATGTTCTAGAGGCTATAAGCATTCACACTGAGTCAAATATGCAGTTATAGTTGAGTTATGAGTAATCAGTTATGGCAGTTATAGTTTCTGGAGTTTATCTGTTAAGAGCCGACGTAAATATAGTGTCCCTTAAATTTTGTCTATCTTCAATATTTGTGTGTTTGTATTCATGTTTAGTTATGAGTTAAAGATAATTATCCAAAGGCACTAAATGTGTTTCAATAGAATCTTGATGTTAGAGTTAATTTGGTGAAGCCGACTTTGTGAAGCATCACGTCTATTCAGTTTGAGTTGCGCGGTCCTAACTTTTATTTTGTGCTTGGTTGAGCTGACAAGAAAGTTGATGAAGTGTTTCTAGATACCGTCATGACCTTATCCTTGGTGAAGATACATATAGTAGTTCAGATATGTTCGTTAAGTGTGGAAAATGAAGTGAAAAAGAAAAGACAGAGAAAAGCAGAAAGTCAGAAAGAATAAGTTGAAGACCTATGTGGAGAAACATAAGTTGATTTCAATTCATTAGAATTGATCAAGACATCAGGTCTACTCAAATAATTCATTTACCAGATATAGTGTATATCTGTTATACTAAAGGTTGTATTCTTCACCATCTTCGCAATGAGCTATTGGACATTGAGTCCTCACCCTTAACAGGGTTATCTGTAAAAGACTCCTAACAAGGTTTGACCTTTAACTAGGTCTTTGCACTTCTTGTATTGTAAAGATCAACTCCTAACATGGTTGTAAGATCTTCTAACAAGGATCATTATAAACTAGTGCTTTTATTTGTGGGTGCTAATTACCACCAAGGTTTTTACCTATTTGGTTTCCCTGTAACCAAAATTATTGAGTACTCTATTGTGTTATCTAAATGTGCATTTACTTTATATAAAATTACATTTAAGAAAGAGAAAAGAAGTAAAATTGACTGATAACTATTTCACCCCCCCTCTCAATTATCCTTGGGACTATTCCAACAATTGGTTTCAAAGCCAAGTGCCTTGAAGAGAAAGCCTAATAGCTTAAGGTAGATCAGATGGCATACTTCAGGAAAGAGAGTCCTAAGTTCGATGGAGAAAACTATCTTGACTGGAAGATTAAAATGATAACACATCTTCAGTGTGTTGGATTTTAGATCTATGAGATTGCCACTCAAGAAATTGAAGTTCCCACCTTGAAATATCTTGTAGCAAATGACTCTACTATAAAACAAAAGGAAGTATTCACTAATAATGCAATTGCTAAAGAAGCCCTAATCAGCGCCCTATCCGATAGTGAATTCTCTGAAATTAAGAAGACAGATAAAGCATACTCTATTTGGAAATACTTAGAAGATATGTTTGAAGGAGACATCTAAGAAAAGAATGCACATAGAAAGACATGGAAGAAAAGATACAATAGTTTAGAGATGTTACCTGAAGAAAACATCAGAGCTTACAATCAAAGGATTAATGAAGCAGTATCAGGTATAAGAAACAATGGTGGAGAAATATCAGAGGAAGATATAATGGATAAATTAATGACCACATTAACAATAGATTATGAGAGAAAGATAAATATCTTAGATGAGACTATGCAATTTTCAAAAGACTTCAAGAGGGAGACTTTGATCAGAAAAATATTTGCTTTTGAGATATCTAGATTGAAGACAAAACCTAAAAGTGAGACAACCTTCAAAGCCACAGTCCACAACAAGAAATCTATTAGCAACTCTCGTAATAATGAAGAAGTGGATACAGAACTAGAAGAAATCATTGATATGATTGCAAAGAAGGAAAGGAAAGGTAAAGGGAAATATGAAGAACAACTACCATTCAAATGTTTTTCATGCAACAAAGTTGGTCACTTTGCATCCAAGTTCCCTACAAGAGTCAAGAAGTTCAGATCATATTACAAACCTAAGTACACTAAAGAATGTTATCATGTTGAGGATGGTGTAACTGATGATGACTCAGGAGAAGATGAAATTCGATTCATTGCCATCAAAGACATTGAGAAGATGCTTGAAGAAATGAACAAAGAAGATGAAGTAAAAGAATAGGAGTTAGCATCAGTTTCTAAAGCCGACATCAGAACTGATTAAATCATTGACAATGAATGTTCACACCACATGCCAGGAGACAAAGATAGATTTGTACATTTGGATAAGAAAAAAGGTGGCATGGTTATATTTGGAGATAACACTCCCAAACCCATCATAGGCATAGGTTTATCACCTTAGATGGAAAGAACAAAACAAATGATATTCTATATGTTGATGTTTTGCATCATAACTTACTAAGAGTTGGACAGTTGCTTGATAAAGGATATCAGTTGGAATTCAAAAAAAACCAGTGCATCATTAACAACAAAGAAGGAGACATGATTTCATCAGGCTCAAAGACCAAAGGTAATTTTTTTCAGCTCAACTCAGAAGTAAGTTGTTTTGTTGCAAAAGTAGATGACAATTGGCTATGGCACAAGAGACTTTGTTATATCAATTTTGACAACATAGTCAAGATAAGTAATGTAAAGGTAGTAAGAGACCTTCCTATCATTGTAAGAGTAGTTGAAACCATGTGTAGGGCATGTGTGATGGGGAAGCATGTGAGGACCTCATTCAGGAGAAAACAAGACTCTTCAAAAAACAAATTAGATCTAATACATACATACCTATGTGGAACTACTCAAACAAGATCATACTATGGAGAAAGGTATTTTATTTTGTTTGTTGATGATTTCTCAAGGATGATGTGGGTTGCATTCTTAAAATAAAAATTTGAAGCTTTTGAGAAGTTCAAAGTATTCAAAGCTAAGGTTGAGAATGAATCTAGATTAAAGGTAAAATGTCTGAGATCTGATAGAGGAGGAGAATTCACCTCTAACTAGTTTTATGATTGCTGTGAAGAACATGGAATCAAAAGACAATTAAGTGCACCCAAAACCCCTCAATAGAATGACATAGAAGAAAGGAGGAATAGGATAATATTTGACACAACGCACACTATCATGATTGAAGGAAAGGTTTCCCATACCTACTGGAGAGATGCAGTCAATACAACATTTTACACTATCAATAGAATACAATTGAGGCCAGGCACAGACAAAACACCTTATGAACTTTGGTTTGGTAATGTACCCACTGTAAAATACTTTAGAATATTTGGAAGCAAGTGCTACATCAAATGGGAGGATAACATTGGAAAGTTTGATTCTAGAAGCGATGACGGTATTTTTCTTGGATACTCTACTAAAAGCAAAGCCTATAGATGTTTCAATCTAATATTAAAGAAGATTGTTGAAAGTACTAATGTGAAGATTGATGAGAAGTTTATGATTCAAGAAAGATATTATGACTATGCTCCCATGATTGAAGATGAGCCCAGACCCATCAATAAGGACACAGTTATTGAAGAAATTTTTGACTGTATTGATGTTTCATGTAACAATCTTGAACCAAGTGAAGAAGAATCAAAAATTATAGATGAAAGTATCAATCCTAAGAATTCAAGATACACATCCTAATACCACTCTAAGGAAGATATCATTGGAGATCAGAGCGCAAAATTCTTAACAATATCTAGAGCAAAAGGCTCAACTGCTGATGAAGAGGTATGCTTACTTTAACAGATTGAACCCTTAAGTGTTGAAGATGTGTGAAAATATTAAGATTGGAAAAGTGCTATGCAAGAAGAATTAGATCAAATAATCAAGAATGAAACATGGGAACTGTTCCCTAGACCTCATGACAAGAACGTGATTGGAACAAAGTGCATATTCAGGAACAAAATGAATGAAGAAGGCACAGTGGTAAGGAACAAGGCAAGATTAGTGTGTAAAGGATATGTGCAGAGAGAAGGCATAGATTACACTGATACATTTGCCCCTGTGAGAAGACTTG
>MU224564.1:3648636-3690472 GCA_018584345.1 Thuja plicata | reverse complement strand
TCTGAAAGTTTGTAATTCCACATTTGTGGAGATAATAAGAAGCCAATTTTCTGTTCTTGCATATTGTGGTTGTTTCTCTGTTTATGTTATGTGTTTGTGGTATTAAGGGGAGCACCCTTCATCATTTTCTGTCCTGAAACAAGTTCATGGGCGAAAACCAGCAACACAGGTGACTCGATCAGCTTGTCAAGCCACCCGAAAGGATATACATGAAGGCTGAGAGATATATACATAGAAATGGAGGGATATACAAGGAATATACACACATATACATATAAATACAATGCAAAATGACGTCTGTAGAAAACCATACAAGGAAAAGTATATACAGCTATCTACATATTCTACAAATCGACCACTTTTGCACAGAGGGCGGACAACCCTGTAGTAGAGCCGACCCACCAATGGGCGGCAAAACCAGAAAAATAGAAAACAAAATAGAAAGATGACAAACAAACCAGAAGAAAACAAAAGGGCGGGAGCAGAAACACCAACCTGAGAACGCCGAAAGGTGGAGGAAAGTAAGAAGCTACCATGGGAGCTCTGCAACAGCTACAGTTTGTCAAATGATCACAACCGCCACCACGAAGCACTCACAATAGCCTGATAAGGACTGGAAGTGTTAAGCACTAATTATCACTAACTCTCTGCAAATCGCTCTATAATCACTTTGAAATTGCTCTGAGTGCTCGAAAGTTTTAATCGTGATAAATGTGAAAGTGACAGATAAGTTCTATTTATACCCGTGGTAAAAAGGGTAATCCTCCTCCTTCCGGCAATATCCGGACAAGAAAACCTCCGGACCCCGGGCCCGGGGATTACCCGCGATGATACCCTTAAGAACATCGTGGCAAAGAATTCTGGAGTTCGGAGTTCGGTTCCCAACGAAGAACGACCTCCAGGACCGGAGTCCCAGAGACAAAAACCAAACAAACAAAACACAACAACGGGGAAGAAAACCCTGGAGAAAGAAAAACAAAAGGAAAAAGACAAGGCAAGAGCCGCAAGCAAAAACAAAAAAAAGAAAAAAAAGGGGGGGACCCAACATTTTGCACACAAAATGTAGTGACGGGGATGCAGGGCATAACAGAAGGGACATGTCTCTCCTAGCCTCATTCCTAATATAAATGAAAGAGAGGTTGTTGCATTTGGAAAACACATACAAAATAGAGTGCTATTACATTTGCAGCTATCCTAAAACTTAACAAAGGGGAGTAGTATACATGATTTTAATTCCTAGGGGGAGATTTAACTTTTAAGCTATTGGGAATTAGTTTACTGCGTTGCAATATAATACATTTTTCATTTCCGTAGTAGATTAGACACTTAGGCAAATTTCTTGTTTAGTTTTCAAGTGTTGCCATCAATGCCAAAGGGGGATATTTTTGGCATTTGGTGAAGATGATCTGAGTGTTGATCATGTTAATATATTGTGGGGTTTTCATTTCTAGAAACATGTTATATTAGAGGCTATAAATCAGTTCTACCGATGGTGTTGAAGAACTAATTGAAAAATTGACTAATTGTGCAATCAATCAGGCAAAAGACAGAATGCAAGGAACAGTTGACCAAATCTGGTATTGCAGATTAAGTTAAGGTGTGAGATCATGCATATAAAATATACATAGGTATATCTACCTATATATATGATCACATTATTTAGTTTGAAGATTTAAGAAAGTTATTGAAGATTCAAGTGACACATATAGGAAGAACATAGGACAGACAGAGCAAGTTTGTTTAGATCGGTCCCCTGGTCTATTTAGTGTTTGTTAATAATTTTGTTCGACCTGATTAATTTTATGTTGAATTTATTGGGTTGACCAATGTGTTTTGGCAAGATCAGATTTAAGTTTTAAGTTGGTGGGTAAAACATTTTCGGTCAAGAGGCCAACTGTGATAAAGTTGTTATTAAAGAAGGATGAATTTGATAATTAGGGTGAATGTGGTGATGTTTAGATGATGCTATAAGAGATTATGATTGTGTGAAGTTGTTGGATGCTTGAAGAGGCATCGTGATAAGAATTGAAGAAGATCTATGAGACGGGAAGGTCATTTTTAGATCAGTTATTCTTGGGTTTATCTCAAGGCAATCCCTAACAGGTTTGCAAAGTAAAAGTCTTTAACTAGGTCACTCCTAATAGGGTGAGAAAGATTTTTAATAGGATATAAAGTGTAAATCCTCTAACAAGGCGACTCTTAAAAGGAGTTTGAAATATCTTAATAGAGTATTCTTTAACAAGACTTGTATTATCTTCTAACCGGGCTAAAATACTCTTAACCAACTATACCCCTAACATGGTGTTTATAATTGCTCATAAAAGGGCATATTTCTTGGTCCACTAGTGAAATTTGTGGATACCATTCTGCACTTGGTTTTCTCATTATAAAAAGGCTTTCCATGGGAAATATCTTGAGTCTTGTGTCTACTTGTGTGAATCGTTTATGAGCTAAGTTTCTATATTGCATTTACTTTTGCATGTTGGATCTTGTGGAAGATGTTTAAGATCTGTTTAAGATTTGTGGGTACATTGGTTCACCCCCCTCTCAATGCCTTTGAAGACTAACATCTCCCCCCTTAGAATACTCACTATTAGAATCTCCTTTGCAAGTATCCTCATCATACCTAGAGGAAACATGAGAGTATTTAGATTTTCCTTTTGAGAGGGGAGGGTTTTCAAGTGTTCAAAAATCAAAAAAATCAAACCCTCATGCAACACAGGGTTCCTATGGTTCTTCCTATGCTCCTTTACGCTAGTTGTTAATGAAGAGAAAAGGTAAAAAGGAAAGGGAATGCAAAACCTATGTATGAAATAGTTTAGAAGAAAAAAATGGTGTCCATACATAGTGGAAAAGTGCCCATCCGGAGATAAGTACTACATTAAAACCTTCAAAACTACCACCCAAATCTTCTTGATGCACCTTCATCTCGTACCCACTTTTCTATTTCTTAAGTAGTTTCTTGTCCTCCTTCTTTGGGATATTTTAGAAGGTATCTATGTCCTTGATATCTTCTATGTATTTCAAATTACTTTTTGTAAATATAAATATTAGGATACATATTTATGCTTAAAATATTTTAAATATTTTCTAATATTAAAAAATATAATTAAGAAATTGTATAATATATATCTCAAATTTACAAAAAATCAAGTTTTAATAATCCATTAAAACTAACATATGATATTTATATAAAATTTTATAAAAACTGAATTAAAATAAATTGAAATTTGCATTCCCCACAACCCCACAAGCGTACATTAAAAAAAAAAAAAAGATTAATATATAATATATAGTAAATAAAACATAACAATCAAAAAGTAATATCTCTAAACATTTTAGATAAAGATATTTAGAAAATCTTTTTTAATTAATAATGAATCCATATTTTAAATATTTTAATTAATTTTTAAATTTTCTCTTTACTAGTTAGTGAACCCTTGCCAACCTACAACCTAAACTTTCATTTGGAGCAAATATTCAAAACGTTAATAGTAATGAATCTTAAAGCCGACGGTTTGTTTCCACCTTTCTGGGTTTTCTTTGGTTTTTCTTGGAGACCTGATATAAATATATTAAATAAACACGCAGACCATTATTTTAAGTCTGTTCGGTGTAAAAGCATAATTTGGAGAATTTAGAAGGCATACATTCAAGATCGAGAAAGAAGTATAGATTTATTGGGTAGCAACATTCTCAAGTACAGGAGTGGATAAAGCTCTCTTGTCTGGTACTTTCCTAAACAAACCAGAATTGAATTGTTCTTGTTTCTTTTCATTTTTAGTTAATTTATTCTTGCTGTTTTCATTTCTTTCAATTACAAATCTGTCTGTCCTTTTCTGCAAACCTTCATAAAATAAATATTTCATGTAATGTAGATCTAGGTTTCAGATCTAATATTATGGTTAAAAATAGGGAGGAATGATCGATTCCTTACCGACAGAGAGGACTCTTAAATTGTTTTATGATTTATTAAAATTAATGAAAGAATATTGGCTGTTGAGTGTTTGTCTCCAATGTAAATTAAGACTTAGGATCTATTTGATATAGAATATGTGAATGAAACATTTCTAGTCAACGATAGTCAAAGATGAAAGTTTCATAGGGTTCTGTCTGTAAATGCACAGATTTAAGCTTCTAACAAGCATATTGGTGGGTAATGATTATGTCATATGATTTTCAGTTTTAGAATTGAGAATTTTGAATTGTAATCTTAAAGAATGGATCTCACACATAATCTAGCTAGTTGAAGTTTGATTAAAAGAATATTTTTGATGTAGCTTATAAAGGAGAAGAATCTTAGAACTAATTAGGTGCTGGTTTGAAATATACGATTTTACACAAAAGAAAAGGAAAAGATCACATATATGATCTAGTTATTAAGGGAAAGGTCTTAAGAACTATGCTGATGTTTGTATAGAGGGGAGGATTAATCAAAATAATACAACAAAAAAAAATTCAAAAGTGAAGTTGTTAATGTATAAATCATTAAAAATATCATCTTTAGCCAATGAAGCTCACACTGCTTCCCAAGTTTTAAAAATAACTCAATGAGAATTAGTTCCTTCGTAGTGAGAAGAGTGCATATATCTAGGCCCTTCCAAGCTAGATAACCTTGCGGAATTCCCATGCAAATACAATGGAGAACAAGAATATTCTATGAGCACCCTAATTATCCACTTAGCACACAAAGCAATGAATTTTCGACACAAGGGGATCAATCCAAGACATTACCTCACTTGATCCCTCTTTGATTTTCTATGGAGGTTGCTGGACCTCTTACCTTGGGCTCGTTCCTTGCAATTTTTCAAAATAGGAGCAAGAAATGACCGACAATTTTCTTCCTTGGCCAAATTTCAAGCTAAAGTACAAGATTTCTAATTAAGATTAGGAGACATACCCTATGGTTTTTTATGCCATACCTTCACAATCACTTCACAAAGGTTATTCTTGGTTTTCCACTCACTTGTGTATGATAGACCAATTCAATTTTCCCTGATAGTTGCATTCCTTTTGTAAGTTACAGTAAAAATTGAATTGGTCTATCAATGACTCCAATGAGCCTAAGTTGGTTCAAGCAACTTGGTTTTTGTTGTATCAAGTTCTTCCAATGGGGATTCATATGACTCACATGAGAATTCCCACCCCTTGTCCTTTTTGTGGTCAAGTCAAGTGTTAAGCATGTCTTTTGGTTTTGTCCCCATGCTCAATGATAATGGAACTAGATTCACGATTTCTTTAGGCCTTTCATTCCTACCCATTTATCTTGGCACACAATTCTTCGTAAGGTTTGACCCAACCTCCCTCACAAGTATATGGTCTAGATCTGGAACACTTTTAGGCTGGAAATTCTCTTTATTATTTGGAAGGGTAGAAATGATGTTCTCTTTAGTTGCAATATTGTTATTAAATTTTTTTTTATTATATTCTAGAACCATCATTTTTTCTAATGTTCTTATCTTGATTAGGTGCAAGCTAGCAAAGTTGCACATTTATGGGAGTTTCTTGACTATCGGGGTAATGTCTCTTGCACGATTTCTCAATTTCTTGACTCTGTGAATCTCCTTGTTGTCAATGTGGATGTAGCTACTCTTTCCAATAGGGTAGTCATGAAGATTGTGGCTCTCGCTCTCATGGTCTTGTGCCTCAAAATCCTAGGGTATCTACTACTCATGGAGGATGGTCTCAACCTTTGCATCTTCCATCTCCTTGAGAGAACACATGTTGGTGAGACACTAACGAATTCCCACATATATTGCTCACCATCTCTCTAATTTTCACTCAGCTACCTCCCAAGGAGAATGTAGAAGATAATGCTTCTACTTGGTGGGAGCCTATTAATGATTCTATCTCTAGTAATGTATGGGGCAATCTTGATGATGAAGATCATCCTCTATTGAAATAACCATGGTTATTCAATTTTGTTTCTAGGCTTGACCTTGTTATTTTTAATGGTTCTATTTTAGAACTAGATACTTATACTAGACTTATGAGTCTACCTTTGTACCCTCATTTTTTAAATATTGTATTATTTTCTTAAATCAAAATGAAATAAAATAAAATATATAATTGAATTATTAAGGATTTCAAATAAAATAAATTATATTTTAAAAATGTTAATAATTTTCATACAATTTAATAATATAAAAATACAGAAATTAAAGAATGAAATATAATCTTTTCAGCTTTACAATATTTCTTCTCCAACCTTTCATTAAACTTTTGTATTTATAATTTTTATTTTCCACCATGTAATTGAATCTTTCCATCATCTCTCTTTCCATCATCTCTCTTTTTCTTCAACTTCGTTCCAAAGCTTAACCTAAATTAGAATTTGATTCATCTATATTGTTTTATTCATTTTCTGTCTACAATATTTGATTGCTACTAGATAAATTATTCAATTCGTTGAACTACTAGCATTCGTCAATGGTCATAAGACTAAGGCAAATCAAGAACAATCGTATTTGCTGTTGACTATATGTTCTTCCCCATTTTCCCAGTAGTATGTTCATTTGGAAAACAAAGGAAAACAAGCAAAGATATAAATACAACGGAAAATCCAAAGCATCAATTGTTTCAATGACCGTGTATTTCATCTATCATCACTTGAATGGTCAAACTTAGGAAAACAAACAAGCAGCAATGAACAGAGTTATATCTGACAGCAATCTCTCACTACTTCGGCAGTGATTTGTAATATTATCTAGAATGTTACGTCTCATAAGCTGTTTTAGAATGATGAAGGATATTGAAATCTCCCTTATCCATTATATATCAATGTCCCCAACATTCTTAAGTAACGTAATAAATGTTTTTTTTCAAAGGAAATAAGGAATAGAATGATTGATATATATGTTTGCTGTGCTAACTTGCTTTCTTACATTGTGCAGACTTTACAATAATGGCAAATCCTAATGAATTTTTCCCCAAAGCTCATGTCAAATCTCTATCCAGTAATGCTTCTCAAATAACAGACTCTAATGCTGAGGTGACTCTTAGGGATAGAAAAAGGAAAAACTACAAGGAGAATTCTTGTGAACTAAATGATGTTGGACATGTAGCAGGGATGCTAATCAATCTCAGTAGAGCAAGGGTTGATGAAGGAACAGTTGCAGGAAGTGCTTGTAATAATGGCATCGAAAACCCTAACCTTAACTCTGTTACATTTAATGAAAAGGGTGTCATAGATGATCATGGTAGCAGCAGTAGGGGTAGAAAAACTGGTCGATTCATTGGAGTCACTCATGACCGTGGCCGTTGGCAAGCCAATATATGGTATTTGCTATTATTTTTCTTCCTTTACTCTTTTGTCTGAGGCTTAACTTTTAATTAAAATTTCATACATTGAACACTATATCTTTGTCCAAGTAAAATGTCTGCAAAAGATTTTGGTATCAATCTTTCAGTTCATGTTCTCTGGTTTATGTTTAGGATGATTCCATATTTGTGTGGGTTAATTTTCAATGGCTCAAAGGTTAGTTTGAAAACTTTTGAATGATGTTAAAGATGTCCCGAGTTCAATAAGAATGAATTGCTGAAATGTCTTAAGGAACAATATATTTCACTACAAAGAACACTAATAAATGATGGGGTGTCATTTCTCTGCAGGCTTAAGAATCATAGACGTCAAGTAAATCTTGGTGAGTGTATATGATTTCCTGATTTGTTTAGGTTAATTTATTTGAATATTAACAATTTTATTTATTAAAAAATGAAAGGCAGAAATACTTTTATTGTCTTGAGAATAATATGTTATTAAAGATAGAAATGATCAATAAAAGAATTAACTCAAATTTAAATTATGTTATTTGTGTTCTAATATTAAGTCAATCAAATAATATTAATATGTTAGTTAAAGGAAATTTTATATTAAATTGTAATTTAAAACTTTACAGAAAAATAAATGAGTACATTATGTATTTTTGAAAATTCTTTTATAATATATATATATATTCTTTAATGTCAGGCCGATATTTTATTGCTGAGGCTGCAGCAAGGTCAGTTTACTAAAATTTCTGCTTCATATTTTATCATATATGTTGGTTGCATGTAGTTTATAAACAATTACTGTATAGGTCTTCGGACAAAGCTATGCTAGTCACACGTGATCTAGCACAGAGGAGGTTAAATTATTCTGAAACAGATTATGACATGAGAATAATAGAAGAGGTAGGTTACAGAAAGTTTTAAAATAATATATATGTATGATAGTTCTTTAGATTGTTGAGCTTATTCATTTTTATTGGTTTTGAAGTGGAGAAAGGTGTTTGATGTTGATGCGAAGAAATTCATAAACGAACTCTTGGAACAATCAAGTAGCTACTCAGAAGGTTGCATTAAAGGGTTAAATGATGAAGCTGGGCATGAACTGCTGAAGCTCATAAATGAAAAGAAAATATGGGAGATAGGACATTAAAATTCTAAAAATAGATCTCATTTTCTATATGGATGTTTGAATACATGAGTTTTACTTACATTCGTGGGCTTCTTTTAAAAAAATATCTTCCAATTCTCTCTCAAAAATATGATCGTGAAAGTGACTAACATTCATATAAAATAGTTCAAGATAGTTATTTTGAATGTTCTTTTGTTAATGTCATTATATTAAAATTTGTGACCTAATAAAATTTATTGTATGTGATTGTATTCATTACTGTTTGTGGATAGCTGTTACTTGTCAGAGAAGAAAAAAATTGTTACAACAAACTTCAATTTTTAGTAAAATTATGACAAGCGATAAGTATGCCTGATTTTTATATAATACTGCAATTTTTCTAGAAACTTAACCAACACATTGCATTAGACAAGAATTAAGAACTCACTAACAAACATTTAATACTTTTAATTCTTTGAAAAACTCACTAAGAAATTAGTTAGCATTCTAACAGCTCCCCACCCATTGATTTCTACTACTAGTTGCTTCTACATTCATATAGCCCGAAATTCTATCTTAAGAACTCGAAATTCTCTTTTGATAATACTAACTATTCTTTAAAGTTACAAAATTCTAAATAGATTTTATTATTATTTATTAATTCTCTAATGAAATGTTTCCTTATATCAATGTCTTTTATCTTATTGTAAAAAGCATTATTCTTTAATAATTCAATTACTTATTTATTATCACAAATATTTGCATTTGATTATTTATTCTACATAGGATAAATCTAACAATACTAAATGATAATTGTTTTATGGATCCAAATTGCTTGACATGTAGTTGATATTGCTGCTACCTACTCGACTTTACTTGCTAAAATTATCACTATAAGTTGTGTATATGCTATTATTATTTTCTTACCTCTATATCTTGATCTTTGTGATGAAAATGCCGGATCTAGTTCTTCACTTGTTATTTGGGAGTATGATGACCTACATGTCATTGTTCACCTTGTATAAAATTGATTGGTGTTCTCAATTCAAATTAATTATTTTCTTGAAAATATCTTGTTGGAGTATTTGTTACGGCTTGTGAGCTTGACTACACTCTTTGTTCTTTTGATTCTTCTCCATTTTGAGGTATTGGTGTTGCGATTGCAATTGATCTATCGTTACTTTCATCCCATGATTCTTATTCCTTCAATTTAATATCTCTTTTCATGATTATATTCTTAGTATAGGAATGTATAATTTTTAATCTTTTCAATTATTTTAATAACCAATAAAATAAAATTTTGTTTTTATTATCTAATTAATTTATATTTTCTTCTAGCATATGTGTTTATGCAACACATTTAAAATTATTAAATGTGATATTCTATGACTTTTATCATTTCGTTCTTTTTATAGAATCTTGTCTTTGTAGTGTCATAAATTATATACCTCTACAATTTTCGACTCACTTTGTTGTTGATGCATGGGTCATGTCCATTTTTTATCAATGGCAAGCCATTTTTGGAAGCTCAATGCAATCCTCTCTCAGTGGTCTTTTTTTCAACAAAATTTTTTTAGACTAGGGTTCTTAGATCCGTTGACAAGCATTTTGGCCCCAAAATTAAAATTACAATAGTTGACTATGTGAGTAGTGGGAAAGTACTCCTTGATGTTGGCCTTCTTCAAAGTTTAAACTTCAAAATGTGTAACTTACATGTATAAATACAACACCCTCTCTCACATAATGATGTAGGAGCATCTCGGGATCTTGGAAATCTTGCATCAACCAAAAAAATATTTGTTTTTTATTTTCTTGTTTAATAATTATTTGTGTTTCTTTCTACAATCATTCTGTGCACATTCTTGGTGGTTGTGATCCTTACAACGTGTGTGTGACATCCTGCTAGACCTTCCCCTAGGTTTGCACATCATTTGGTTACTTCACGCATGAGATGTTGCTTATTCTTGGAGAACTATATTGTTCTTCGTGTTTTTTCGACTAGTTTCTGGTGTTTATGATCTCATGGCAGTTTTCCTGATCGACGAAGCTTAACGATTCATTTCTTGATGATGTTGAATTTGCGGTTGAACTACTTGAGTGATCACGATTCTTATTTCATTCATTGGAGAAAGATCCTTATGATTTGGGTCTTGACCTATTTTTCGTAATACATTTTCCTTTCATTGGGGAATTTAATCTTTCTTTTTCGACCTAATGTTTGCAAAGGCTTTATATACTCTTGTAATTGATTTCCCTAAGGGAGAATAGAGACATAACAAAATAGAACCTTAGAACTTGTATATAGCTGATCTATAGATCGGATGGAAGAAAGTACCTAAGGAAGGTTCATGTAATTATTGTTGTAGGTAGATTGTATAGAAATATAATATATTGAAGGTTCCAACCAGGCCTATATGTGTGGAATGTATTGCTATTTATAGTAGTTGTATGTAACTAGTTTATGATAATAAGAAGACCGATCTTGCATTCATTTCTTTATTCTTTTATGTTTTCTGTTGTGTGAATCTTGCTGCAAGGATTTGTCTGAACTCTATAAGTTCCCACTATCCTTGACTCCATCACATAAATTCCTACATCTCCAATCCGTTGAGTTATAATAAATACAACCGAGCATTCAATCACCATCTTTAAGGAAATCAAATTTAAGCCTACAAACAAGGATTCAACCATTCTAGGTTTAGCAATCAAATAAAATATTTATGTGTTCATGATGAAGGCATGCATTAATACCTCTTAATAAAAATCAACCTTTGCGTGAAACTTTAAGGAAAAGGGTTTCATCTCAAAGGTATAATTTGTTATTTCAAGCATTTTCTCTAAAGTTTTTAATATTTCTCTTACCAAGGGTAATCTCTCTTTCATTCGATGTTGTATTGGGGTTGAAAATACTAACATGGGGTTTCTCATAGGCTATGCCCTATACAAACAAAAAAATTTACCCTCTTCCATGGTAGCTAAAAGTTGCAAAATTGTGTGGAGTAAACAATGACAAACATTTCCAAATTTCAACTAGATAGGAACACCTAGAGTTTGGAGTGCATATAGTGCCTACCAAATTTTTGTCAAATTTTGGGGAGATGATTAAGAATTTGGATGTTTATGAAATCACCTACAAGAGTTTGGAGTGCACCTCCAATGTTGCACACTTTATACCCCAAATTTATAGGTCCCTTTTTGTGATTAATTTACACATCTTTTCTATATTGTTAGTTTTATATGTTGTATGTTACCATTTTTCATGAAAAAACTAATTTCGTATTACATTACCTCTATATTGCATATTTCATATCAAACCAACTTGTTGGATGATATCATTTTTTGGTACTGATCATGCTCTTGATATTCATGTTTTGTCACTGATGTCAATATATGTTTCTGTGGAGAGAACAAACTGGCAGAAGTATATGGACAGTGTACAGATGATTCAAAATGATCAAAGTTGGATATATGAAGAAGGATGTGTGTTGACCTTATTCCTAAGGTCTCTTACCTTTATGTTGAATATTGTGCATGATATAGTTGATTTGGTGAAGACTGGTTTTTGGATAGTAACTATGATGCTTGACAAATCAGGTCTTTGTGTTTCAGGTATATCTTACTGGCAAATATATTTCAGATGAAGTGAGATTATTGGTGGACAACCAACATATGTTTTTATAATGGGTTAAGTTCGATTATCGTGTGGTTACTTGTGACGCTAGTTGTGGCATGTATTCTGGAGGAGACCTATTTGGTGGCCAACTTTAGACATGTAGCATGTAAAATGAATTATGAGTGTGGATTGCAGATATGGGAGTATACATGATCGATTGTAATATATGTTTACTTGCTATATGTACTATGTGTATCTTAGCAAGGGGTTATATAATTATTTATATATTGGAAAGCCTTAATTGGCCAACCTAATTAGTTAATTATGTATTGGGAAAGATTAATTGGCCGACCTGATGAATTATTATAAAGGGATATATATGAGAGATCTTTTTTTGAAAAGATTGTAAAGGGAGAGAATTGTGGAAGCTGTGAGGCTTGTCAGGTGCTGGATGTAGAGAAGAGTTGATGATCTTGTGATACTTCATTGGAACTAACTAAGCAAAGATAGTTTCTATCAGACAACTCACTAGATTGTATATTCCTATATACACTTGTTCAGATTGTGAAACCTTGAGGGTGGCTTTAACCTTTTGTAGAAAGTGTGCATGGGCAGTGAGCCTACTACTTTTCTTGACTCCTAACAGGGTATGTCTCCTAACATGGACTATGTAATTTAATGTTGTAATAAGCTCCTAACAAGGTTAAATATTTCAACAGGGATACTATACTCTCAGTACATTATTTTTGGGTGTTAATTCCCACCAAGGTTTTACCTTTAACAGGGTTTCCTCGACAACAAGTATTGTGTTATTGTGTTGGGATTTACTATGTTATAATTTTATTGCAGATTTGGATTACAAATTTTAAAGTTTAATAATCTATAGCACAAGGGATTCACCCCCCTCTTAGTTGTCTTGTGGACTGTTATTCCTAACAATTGATATTAGAGCTACTGGTCCTTTGATAGAAAGATTAATAGCTTGAGGTGATCCTGAAGATGTCTTACTACAAGAAGGATAGTCTAAAATTTGATCCTGAAAACTTTGACAGTTGGCAGAACATGATAAGAACACATTTGTTATGGTTGGGACTTGACTACTAGATGATCAAAAATAAGAATGAGAAGATAGAGAATAAGGATGACCTGGAGAAGGCTACTGGAGATTAAAAGAAGTTATTTTCATGTAATATGGTCATAAGAGAATCATTGATCAACACACTTTCTGAAGGTGAATTCACAGAAGTAAATGACTTCGATTCTGTAGATGAGATCTGGAAAATTTTGGAAGCATTATATATAGGAGCCAAATTTACTAAATAGACAAACCTACAAAACTTGAAGACAAAGACGGAATCACTGAAGATGAGAGAAGATGAGAACATTAGGGCATATGGATAGAGAATTACTGAAGTGGTTGCTGGCATTAGAAACTTTGGAGGTACTTATAGTGAGGAAGAGGTTATTGCAAAGATACGCAGATCTACTTATAGAACCAAAGTACAAGCTATAGAGGCTATTACAACTTTGACACTGAAATTCACCAAAGAGATGTTGATTGGAAAGCTAACTACTTTTGAGGCTGGAAAATTAGGAGATACTTTACCTAAAGTTGAGTCAGCATTCAAGGCAACCGTGCATAAGAACAAAAATACCTTGTCTGGAATTGTGAGCACAAGCATTTATGACCTAAGAGAAGAGCTTGGAGAATATGCTAAGGAATGGGAACAGACACAGGAGGAAGAAATAAATCTAGATGAAGTGGTAGCATTGATTACTAGAAGAGAGAAGATAGGTAACGGTAAATTTAAATGACAATTACCTTTAAAATTTTATTCATGTAACAAGATTGGTCATTTTGCATCTAGATGTCCTACAAGGGTTCCTAAGCACAAACCTAAGTTTTACAAATCAAAGTATCCTAAAGACAAGGAATGTTATTATGCTAGTGAGGGTATTTATGATGCTGATGGTGACTATGATGAAATTTTATTTAATGCTATAAAAGATGATGAGCCTATACATGAGGAAAAATCCCTAGTATCTTGTGTTGAAAAGACATCTAAATGAGTTATAGATAGTGGCTGTTCACATCATATTACTAGAGATAAAAATATGTCTGTGAGTTTGAAAATACATGATGGTGGTATTGTTAGATTTGGTGACAATGTTGGACTAAAATTATCATTGGAGTAGGATCTATTTCTATGGATGGTAAGACAAATACTGACAATGTATTACTTGTTGATGGACTTAAGCATAATCTATTGAGTGTTGGATAGTTAGTGGAAAAGTGTTATCAATTAAAATTTATTGATGGGAAATGCTCTGTCAGAACTAAATTAGGAGATTTGATCACATCTGGTACTAAGTCTAGAGGTAATGTATTCAAGAATTGGACACATTTGAAGCTTCTTGTTTTATTTCAAAGATTGATGATAGTTGGCTATGGCACAAAAGATTTTGTCATGTCAACTTTGATAACATTGTGAAGGTGAGTATGAAAAATGCAGTAAGAGATCTACCTAGAGGATTGTGAAGCCATCTAACACTATGTGTCTAAGGGGTGGTCCCACAATAGTGTGTCCCACTTTTTTGAACATCCTGACTTTTGCTGAAATTGCACATTTTTAAGAAAATATGATGATTTAAGCCTTGAGAGGTCCCATTTGAAGGAGTAAATTCAAAATGGCTAGATAAAATCCTCTTGGATCCAAATCCCTTTGGTATAATCCCTCTACTCCTCACTCACACCTGCAATTGAGTCTCCTTTGAACCCATCAAAATGCTGACAAAAAATCACTTTGACATTAAATTTTTGTGGAATCAAATAAATTCATTTGAAAAACCCAAATACAGGATGATAGTACTCTAAGAAATCTTTCCAATGATTATGAGTTATATATATATTTATTTTATTAAGAATTTTCCTTTTAAGTTTTACTAAACATAGGTTGTCTGACCATTTAGCGACTTCTCTGTTCAACGCTTCTGGAAAAATAGTAAATTAGGGAAAAAAACTATGAAAAATATCTAGGAAATAGGTATTTATGTTACTTTTCTATCAAAAAAAGAATGAATGAATTTTGATATATAGAGATAGAGTTAGAGCGATCCAAGTGAACCTATGTCCAAATTATAATTAATGTCACTTCATAACTCAATAAACTATTAAATATTCAACCAAATTGAATGAAACCAAATGGATCCTCTAGATATTTGTGTTACAAACCTGAATTCAAAATAATTACATTCTTATCAATTTTAGAAAAAAAAATTATGTTGATCAAAGTGAGTGTCACTCCTGAAAAATCCTGATTTTTCATAGAAATAATATTTGAAGGAGAAGGAAAAATGGATTCAAATAAATTCCAATTTTTTAAAAAAAAATATATTTATAAACTAGAAACAAAATTCTAAAAGTCACTAGTTTACATCATCTTCAAATTCTTAATGGTTTTACGATAATAGATGTCTAAAAGCAAAGTTTTTGTTTAGAATGTTCATTTCAGTGTCAAAGTTGGCCAAAAAGTGGGACACAGTTTTGTGGGATCACCCGTAGAGAGTGTGTTATGGGGAAGCACACTACAAGAACTTTTAAAAGAAAATATTATTCAGCAAAAGGGAAGTTTGATCTGGTGCATACAGATTTGTGTGTTCCTAAAAGAGAAAGATCATACTATGGTGAAAGGTAATTTATAATTTTTGCTAATGAATTTTCTAGGATGATGTTGGTTACATATTTGAGAGAGAAATATGAAGCATTTGACAAGTTCAAGTTTTATAAATCAAAATTTGAATGAATTTGGTTTGAAGATAAAATATTTTAGATCAGACAGAGGTGGTGAGTTTACATCTGAGTTATTTAATTGATACTGTGAAGAGAATGGAATATTCAGATAGACATCTGCACCTAGGACACCACAATAGAATGGGATTGCAGAGTGAAGAAACAAAACTATATTGGATGCTGCAAGGATTGTGATGTTGGAAGGAAATGTATCACATGTTCACTGGAGAGAATTTGTTGATAATATTGTGTACACTGTGAACATAATTTAGATCAGAGAACGTACAAGTAAAAAAAATTATGAATTATGGTTTAATCATACACCTACTGTGAAATATTTCATAATATTTGGAAGTAAATGTTATATCAAGAGACATTATGAGATAGGCAAGTTTGATGCCAGAAGTGATGAAGGAAATTTTTCTTGGTTATTCTACTAAGAGTAAAGAATATAAATGTTACAATTTGAGATTGAGAAAGTTGATTGAAAGTGCCAATGTGAGGATAGATAAAAAGTTTCAGATTCAGGAAAGAATATACGATTGTAGTCAGATTGCAGAGATGAAAGAGGTTACTGTTGAACCTGAAGAACCTTTGATGATTGAAGATGTAACTGAAGATGAACTGATTGAGGTTACTAAGACTCCAAAGTCTTTGAGTTATGCGAAAAATAACCATCCTAAAGATCAAATAATTGGTGATGTAAGTAAAGGTATGATGACTAGATCTAAAGTTAGAGATTAAAGGTATGATGACTAGATCTAAATTTAGAGATGAAATTTGTTTGATTTCTCAAGTTGAGCCGAAAACTACTGATGAAGCATGTAGAGATGAATCTTGGACTAAATGTATGGAAGAAGAGCTTGAACAGATAAAGAAAAACAATACTTAGGAATTGGTTCCAAGACCTACGAACAAAAGTGTGATTGGAACTAAATGGGTTTTTAGAAACAAAATGGATGAGGAAGGAACAGTGGTAAGAAAAAAGGCTAGACTAGTATGCAAAGACTACTCGCAAAAAGAAGGCATAGACTAAGAAGAAACATATGCTCCTGTTACTAGATTGGAAGCGGTGAGATTATTTCTTGCTTATGCTACACGTAAAGACTTTAAAGTTTATCAGATGGGTGTGAAGTTAGCATTCTTGAATGGTGATCTAGAAGAGGAAGTTTACATTGAGAAACCTGATGGTTTTCCCTTGACAGATGATGAAGAGATGGTTTCTAAGTTGAATAAAGCACTGTATGGACTGAAACAAGCACCTAGAGCATGCTATGCAAGACTGGACAAGTATCTACATCATGTTTGTTTCAGAAAAGGTAATGTAGACAGTAATTTATATTTATGAACTGATGAAGATGTAATCTTAATCATATAATATTTTGTTGATGATATAATTTTTGGAGGCAATGATAAGATGAGTAAGAAGTTCTCTAAAGAAATGGAAAATGAATTTGAGATGTCAATGATTGGTGAAATGAAATTTTTCTTGGTTTGCAAATTAATTAGAGTAAGAATAGCATTTATATATCTTAGACTAAGTATCTTAAGGAAATGTTTAAATTTTTTGGAATGGAAGATTGTAAACCTGTTGGAACACCTATGGTGACTGGACACAAACTGACTAGTAATGATGAGACTAAAAGTTTTGTTTAGACAAAGTATAGATCTATGATTGGTGGTATACAATATCTAACTCACACTAGACTAGATATTACCAATGCAATTGGAATTGTGGCTAGATATCAGGTAGATCCTAAATAGACACACTTTTCTGCTATGAAAAGAATTTTTAGATATTTGAAAGGAACAATAGAATATGGATTGTGGTATGAAAAATCAGATGATTTTTATTTGCAGGCTTATACTAATGCTGATTGGGAAGGTAATGTGGATGATAGAAAGAGTACAAGTGGTGGTGCATTTTTTCTTGGGAAAAGGCTAGTTTCCTAGTTGAAAAAGAAGTAGAACTATATTTCTCAATCTACTATTGAGTCTAAGTATAAGGTTGCTGCAATAAATTGCACACAAGTTGTTTGGATGAAACACATGCTAAAGGACATTGGAATAAGTTTTTAAGAACCAGTGGTTATCCATTGTGATAACACTAGTATAGTGAATATGTCAAAGAATCTTGTAATGCATTCAAAGAGTAAACATATTTCTATTAAGTATCATTTTTTGAGGGAGAAGGTAGTAGAGAAAGAGATTAAATTGGAATATATTAGCACAAAGAAATGGTAGCACATATATTTACAAAACCTTTGCCAAAAGATGCTTTTGAATACCTCAGAAGCATGCTTGGCGTGATGGACCCTCTTTGTGGTAATTAATTGATGCATATATGCATCAATATAATTTCTTTCTGAGCTATATCATCTTCTGGACTTGACATATAGATCTACTCCTTACGAGGAGTGATCGAAAGAACACTAGAGCACATTTGGGTGATATTGCACTGGTTGATTGGACATGAATATTTGAAAAAGATAAACCTTACAGAAGACTAAAGATGACTTATGGCACCCTTTTCCATTACTTCCAAAGGGGGAAAGAGTCTATGTGAAAATCCCTTCTATTTTGGGGAGATTTGTGTTGAGGATATTGAGAAGATTGTATTGAGAGAGAGAGTACATTTTGGGTTGATGGATTTTCCCATATGTTTTCATCAATGCCAAAGGGGGAGATTGTTGGATGATATCATATTTTGGTACTGATCATGTTGTTCATATTTATGTTTTGTCATTAATGATGTCAACATATGTTTCTATGGAGAGAACAAAATGGTTACTTGACTGGCAAAACTGTACGGATAGTGTATGGATGATTCATAATGATCGAAGTTGGATATATGAAGAGGGATGTGTTTTTATCTTATTCCTAAGTTTTCTTGGATTTATTTTGCATATTGTGGATGTTACAGTTGATTTGGTGAAGACTAGTTTCTGGACTCTAACTATGATGCTTGACAGAGCAAGTCTCTGTGTTTCGGGTATATCTTACTGGCGAAGATATTTCAGCTCAAGCAAGCTTACTAGTGGATAGCCAACATATGTTGGAATAATGGGTTAATTTTTATTATTGTGTGATTACTGGTGACATCAGCTATGGCGTGTATTCTGGAAGATACCTATTTGGTGGCCGACTTTAGACATGTAGCGTGTAAAATAAATTATGAGCATGGATTGTAGATCTGGGAATATATGTGATGGATTTTAATTGATTTTTTCTTTTTATAGGTACCGTGTGTATCTTAGAAAGGGGTTATATAATTATTTGTGTATTGGATAGCCTTAATTAACCAACCTAATTAATTAACTATGTATTGGGAAAGCTTAATTGGTTGACCTGATGAATTATTGTAAATGGGTATATATGAGAGATATTTTCTTTTAGAAAGATGTGGTAGAGATTGTAAAGGTAGATACTTTTGGAAGTTTTGAGGCTTGTTGGCTGCAGGATGTAGAGTAGAGTTGATGTTCTTGTGATACTTCATTGGAACTAACCAAGAAAAGATAGTTTCTATCAGATAGTTCACTGGATTGTATATTCCTATATAAACTTGTTTGGATTGTGAATCCTTGAGGGTGGCTTTAACCTTATTTGGGAAATTCACCTGGACAGTGAGCCTACTACTTTTCTTGATTCCTAACAGGGTTTGTCTCCTAACAGGGACTGTTTACTATAATGTTGTAATAAGCTCCTAACAGGGCTAAATCATTTAATAGGGATACTATACTCTTAGTACATTATTTGTGGGTGCTAATTCCCACTTGGGTTTTACCTTTAACAATGTTTCCTAGAAAACAAGTATTGTGTTATTGTGTTGGCATTTACCATGTCATCATTTATATTACATATTTGGTTTACAAATTTTAAAGTTTAATAATCTATATCACAACTGATTCACCCCCCCTCTCAGTTGTCTTATGGACTATTATTCCTAACAAAACCAACATAATTAAAAAGAGAAAGTAACCATACAAGGAATCTAGCTCTTCTTTAGGACTAAATTTGGGTCTTGTTGGGTATTTCCTCTAATCATATTTTTCTATGAAGTAATGTGAATTTGATGTCTTAGGGTAGAGTACTCCTTTTTTTATTCAGTTCATTTTGATGAATCTAATGTATGTTTTCCATTATTTCTATCCGAGAGTTCAGGTCTAAATTTATTTGCGTAAAGTTCTCAAATTTATATGGACTCATTTCTGAAATTCATCTTTTATATACTTGCATCATTGATTAATCACAATTTTTCTCTTTTTAATTGCTTATTTTAGAGGTTAATTAATTATATCATTACTATTTCACATATTTGCAAGTGATTAAATAAATTACATAATTTATATCTTATGATATCATTTATTCATATTTGCAATAAAATTTGTCAAGTAATCAAAGTCATTGAAAATATAGATCGATTCTCCACCTTCACCTCTACTTTATATTTGTTTCTTTCTAGGAGAACTTGCATGTTGTTGGAGCTTGTACTTGATTTCTATAACTCATTATTCTTAATATGAGATTCCTATGAGATGAAGTAATAGACATATAGTTTCCCATGCTTTAACTAGTAATGATGTTAAGCTAGAGATGGGTGTTAAATATTTCAACAAAGCAGTGGAGGAGAGATCATGTTTCCCAAAATCCAAAAGAAATATTGCCTAAAATTCTTAAAAATTATTCTCCTCATGCTTTTTGTGATGATGGTGAAACTTTAATACAAGTTCCTAATGAACAATTGATAAAGTGTGATAAGGAATTGGGAGGTCCTAAAAAATGTATGCATAAAAAAAACTTAGTTATAGAGGCAATACAATTCATTTGGAATCTAAGGAAGTTGATACAAGGTGATCAACATGGTGCATATGGTTAACATGGAATATATCACATAATGGATGAAAATATATTAAAGTAAGTAGTTGTACAAAAGTTATTGGATATTTTTCTCATAAAAATAAAGTTGATATAACAAGGCCTATGCTTCCTACATGCACATCTTCTATCATATCTACTGCAGTGCAAAATGGTAATGTCTTTAATATTATTAATGGGATTGATCTTATCAATCAATATACTTATGTTCCTTATTCAACCAATCTTTCTTCTCTTTCTCAAAATGTGCATCAACCATCCCCTCCACTCATTAACCCCAATGTTTCACTTACCTACCATAATATCCCCTCAATCACAATCCAGATATCCAATTCACCTACTAATGCCACCATAAATAATTAGTTTCAAAAAGTGCCATCTCTTGAATATAAAATTCTAAAATAACCCAATCTCAATTTTATATCTCTTCATATTCCATAAGTATCACACTTCTATATCCATCCTACAAATTAAAATCCCACAAAACATTGAGATACCTTGTTTTCATAAATAAAATGAAAAATGTGATCGGTATACTTGTGTCAATAGTTGGTTAATGTAGTGACTTCTAATTTGAACAAAATGCTCTTGAATATTTTTTCCTTAGATCCTTGAAAGAATCCTCCTTGGAATGGTTTTTGTTTTTTTCTTAGCAATTCAATTAGTAATGTAGCATAGTTGGATAAATTTATGTAATATTTTTAAAACATAATTGGCCCACAAGCTACATTAAATTATTTGGTGCATTGTAAGCGAGTTAAGGAAGAATTTAATAATTTCATTTGTAGATATCAAAATCAATATTTAATTTTTTTTCATTCTTTTCCTAATCCTGATATTCAAAGAATTTTTAACAAATACATGTTAGAGAGAATATTTTTCTTTTTAATATTCATACTTCACACACTTGTGCACAACACTTCATGAATATCAACTTCAAGTTTGTCAGTATGAAGGTTCTTCATTGTTGAATCCAATTGATAAGTCTAAAGGGGCTCATTAAATATACCAAGGATTTAGAATAAAAATAAAACCTTCATTTATATAGGAAATTATTATTCCATCAAAATTAAATTTTATTTTTGAAAATACATCACCTTCTATTGTAGCTCACTTTTTCTCCAAACCATTTAAGAATTGATATCTTACACTACTTTTCAATCCCATGCACAACACTATGCTTTAATTTTTCTAAATAATAATGTGATGAATTCCCTCCTATGCATTCCATAGATTCCTCAAATCCTTGTCTCTTTCCTTTAACCTAAAGGTATCCAATATCACTGTCAACCTAGACATGACATAGATTGATATAAGTCTCTAAACAATAAAATTCTAGATCGTATTGAATCTACCATTATTGTGGTTAATAGTGTGAATGATAAAGAAAATAAATCCATAGAACCACCCAAATAAAACTTGAAAATATATGTTGAATCTTTTCCTTCCCATTCCACAAATGTTATTAAGCCTAATGGTGGTATTTATATAGCTATTGGTGAATTATTCAATGAACTTAAAAATCTTTTGAATTTGTTCTATAAAAAGAGAAACTTTAGCCTAAATGTGAACCCAATAGAACCTCTACCTCAAGTGATATCTTAAAAACATATAATGGACCATTGTACATTTAAAATAGAATCCATAGGGGCTTCACGTAGTGAACCTGAATCATAGCTCGTGTGTTCATAACATACTAAATAATTTCCCCTTTTAAAAAAAATTATTTCCCCAAATTCCCTTTTGTCATCCCCCTCCAATACCCTTTCAGTACCCACCACACCTATTTTCCTATATAAACCCCCTACCCCCTATTTAAGCAATATATTTTCCCTATTTGTTTGTCCATTTTAAACCCCCCCAATATGAATGCATGCGATATTGTATTGCCCCTTCAGTAAAGACCTCGTAATAGAATGAATAATAAACCTTCATGTTGTATTCTTATTATCTAATGTGTATGATGATTGTGATTATAGAATTATATCTTTACTCATGTGAATTATATGAAGGCAATTAATGTCTTGATAAAGGGGCATGGTGGATTCACTTATTTTGAATGATTGACTCTATCACCCTTCCTATCAAAGATGGTTCTAAATTTTGATATGGTCCTCTTACCATTATCGTCACCTTAGACCAAATTAATAAAAAGTTTGGTGATCCTTGTCTTACATCCATGAAGGATATTTATTCCATAGTCCACAATTGTTTGGAATTATTAGAAGAAGGAAAGGGAAAATTTCTACCCCTTTTCCTAATATGGAAAATTTACACTTGAGTAATTTTTTCCTAAAAACTTAACTATTTAAAACTCTTGAAGGTGTCCTATTCCCATCCTAAAAAAATTGTAAATCTAGAAGAATGGATGATTTATCCTTAGGTAATCATTTATGACCTACTTTGATAACTACACCTAAGGATAATTTGATGTCTATAAATATAGAAATGTCTCTTCTTGTCCCAAAGGTAGAGAATGAATCATATGATTGACTAGGAGTCCTCCCTAATCTTAAAGTACCTATCATGTATATTTTAGCTTCACCTTAACCATCCTAGAAATAAAAAAATAGAAAATTATTAACACCATCTAAAACTCCCCTTGTCTTTGAATTTTAGAGGTTCATTCCAATCCTTCTTTTGTTTGAAGAGAAAAGGTAGAAAATGAGTCAATATTAAGTAATACCTAACTTATTTCTTTAGAATCCTCAAATCATAACTGAATTTTTTTTATCATGAGAGAACATTTATGAAGATGTTTTCACAAGGCTGATGAGAATTTTCCAAGAAGTGATTCCTACCCTAAGTAGTTTAATTTTGATTTGGTCCCATCTTCTCATCCTTCCTTTTCATTTTTCACACCTAGAGGGTAGCCTTACCTTTCCCAATCTTGATGAAAGATTTGATTTTTTGATTCGAAGGGATACTTCTTCCTCTATAAAATCACATATAATTAGTTATTAATTTAGATTATGAATATGATAATATGGTTCAAACTTTTAAAAAAGATGATCTATTTTTTTTTTCCAATGTTCTAACTATAGCTACTAGTGTCACACATTATTATCTATTGTTGGATCATCGTCTAGGTTTGACACTAGATATAGCTCCATATACTATACTATTTTAATCTCCTTTAACATCATGTTCATTATTTCTACACAATTTTAAGAAACATATTAAGAGATAGATTATTTACTAAACCAACTCATTCATGAAATTATACTTTATTTTCATGCATTTTCTTACATGTAATGTTGATTACTAATAATATTATGCTTGAAATGTCTTTTATTTGTCAAGATCTATTTGAGTGACTCTTTAGGCTCTATTGACATAAAGATATAAATAGATCAATTTTGTAATGAAATTCCTCTATCTCTATCTCATGTCTTGTATATGTTGTATTAATTTTATGTCATGAATGTGATTTTGTCTTGTCTTTTGGGGGTGTTGCAAAGCTTTTAGATGTTTTTTTTCTCTTCCATGCTGGCCCAAAAGACCCTTTGTTCATCTTATATTCTCTTCTTCCATTATGATTTTAGTCCAACTAGATTTGTGGGACGAGGTCAATTTAAAGAAATCACATCGATTTACAAGATTTGTCTGAGCGCATACTATTTCTAGATTGTGTATTGATTGTGTTCTCTTTCATGTATTGAGACCATCAAATTTGAATTTCCTATGTTTGGGAGCATTTCATTATTGTGACATGCTTGTCATTGGATGGATGTATGTTTCCTTAAAGAATTTTTACCTAATTGGCATATGAAATCTCTTTAACTTAGGGGTATACACTTTTTTATATGTTTTAATTTATGATCACACCATAGGTTTTTTTTGTACATTTTGATCACATGAAATGATGTTCTTGGTTATACTACCAAATCAATTTTTTAATCTCATTAAAACATTCATTTAGTGTCATTATAATACCCATCTTGCATTCACATATTTCAATTACCTAGAAAATAAAGAGGTTTTTATTTGTGGTATATTTGTTGGTGTGAATCTCTTCTAGCATAAAATAATTGCTATAGTTGTGTGAGATATTTATATTTTGCACGAGTTACCTAGCATAACACAACTTTTTCAACTTGTTAAACTCTATTTTGCAACATGACTCTTGAAAAGTATCCTACAATTATTACTAGTCTAATAGGCCATGATAAAAATGTCTTTTGTTTGATATCCTCTAGTAAGTTCCCATAGACCATGTGTGTTTACTTATGCTGATCATTTTTCTCCTTTTATCTTGATAATTTAGATTCATAAGATCCCATGTTCTATGAGCTTGGTGTTATTTTGTCTCTTTAATATCTTGATGAAAGACTTTATATGTTTTTATATACTTTAATAATAGTATAATCATAAGTTAACGGTCCCACTAAAGTGGTGGAAAATTTGTAGGGAAACTTGCAGCTATACATATTACAAATTCCCCATAACACATATGATAAATTAATAAAATAAGTACTTAAAATCTATATGCAAGAGAATAGACAACGCTCCCAAAAAATATTATACAAGATATACCATGGGAAAAAAATCACGAGTAAAAATTATAACCTCCAATAGAATCTATCATCCATGCTATGAGAAAACAAATTATTATATTGCATCCATGAAAGCCTTCAAAACTCCAACCATAAAAAAAAAATCCATATGAACAAGCATGTAACTACACATCCCATGCCAAGCTTCCAACCTTAAAAAATTCTAACCGAGCTTCCCTCAACAACAACCCTTGTGGTTTCTTTTATAGAAAAAAGCTCTAAAAAAACCACCAAGTGATATTACATAAACCACGTGCTACCTAGCTCCTTAACCAAGAAAATTTAATATTGGGTACTTTATTTGATATAATTACCTTAATAGAATATTACAAAGGAATCTCTACATGTTTCACATCCATCTAGGTGCTCCTAAGTGCACCATTACACAATAAATAAACTATTACAATAATGACCCTTATTATACAAGGTTTACTTAACCTATTTTCCCAAAATTCTCCCACTTGGTGTATACATTGCATAAGTGGAAATAGGTAACCAAAAATATGAACAAGGGAAAATTCATCTAGTCATATATACCATTATAAATAAAATTGATCCATGACCTCCATCAAGATACATGTACAATAAGATACAAAGTGAAAACTATCTCATACATGAATGCTCTCATGCTCCATCATGCCACTACCACTAAATATACATGTATGAAGCCATCCAAAGAGAAATACAAATGATCAATCTCAAATGAATTATATGTCCTGTCTTAACTGATATCCCAAACACAAATACTCAATCTAAAGGTAACACCATGCATCAATAGCTATCAAGAACCAATATCCTTAGCTGAAATAACTCACACTTTAAGTGCTAACATATCCAACTACCATATCTCTAATATATACAAAACATAAAAAGTGAACCTAATATCATCAACATATACAACCTATAACATGCAACCACAAGTCAGAATTGCAATACCTTCCAAATACACACCTAGAAGCTCCCACTATATAGCTAATGTCAAATCTAAAAATAATTACTATATAGAAAAGATCCACTAGAATAATCATGTAGAAAGTATAAACTAATAACCATGTAGTATCAAGGAACATACACAATCATATGTAACATGTAAACCAATAACTTGTAAATTCAACTTTGACAAAAATTCTCCAATGCTCCCCTATATTCTCTACAACTAAAAAAGGAAAGAGATAAGAAACCTCCATGCCATCTTCCATATGAAATAACATGAACATAAAATAATGGTCCTATAGGTCCAACCAACCTAAAATATAATGAGATGTGAAATCAAACATTCAAGAAGATAACCAAGAAAATGAGAGAAACATTGTGAATTAAAAGCTATATCATTTCCTTATATATACACCTATAAATACCAATTGTGTTAAGTATGATCTCCTCCATAAAAATCCAAACAAGAAGCCTTAACAACACCCAAAATATTTTACTCTTAGACAAAATCAGAAAATATATAATTCAACCAACATGGATGTAAGCATGTCTCATAACCAAGAAGATCAAACCAATAGATTTTCCTGTCCTAAGGGAATAAGTCCAATAAACCATCTAATGATACCCTACTATGAGATCACATGTTCCATATGAACATATCAACAAGTTGTAACATGCTAAAACTCTAACTGTGCATCAAGAGTAAAACACTACAAAATAATAACCATGATAACATATCAAATGAAAGCATAAGACCAAACCTCAAACAAGGACTCCTTGAGTCCTCAAAGATGTTAACTTATACTAAAGTCATAAAGATAATCATATCCTACTAGTGAACTAGAAAATATGAAAGATCCTTCTGTAGTAATATGATAAAAGTTGATAATCCCTAAGTTCTATTGATGATTAGTGACCCACACTTAGTCATTTACTTAGGCAGTTTTAGTTGGTTATCACTATGGCCGAACAAAACCTTCAAGGGCGAGCAACATTTCCAAGCAAGTTTTAGGTTGCTGAGTTACATCATGTCGAGCCAAGTAGAATATTAAGTGCCGAGCATTAGAGATGTGTTGTGCCGAGCAGAATAGTTTTTGCATACATGTCAGGATTAATTCAAACTTTGATGTAAACGGTTGAGGCCGACTTGTATGAGATCTAAGCCAACATTTGTATGCATTTAATATTTGTCTACTGATTTAATTTGCATTTAATTGTTTTATACTATGCATGGCATGGAACCAATTAGGAAATTAGAATGCATTAGAGGTATAAACAATAGATCTTGATCTCACCGCCAGATCTGAAAAGGTATAATAAGATGGCTTCTAACACTAAAAAGTGAGAGAATGTAAGAGAAAGAGATGTGCAGAGAAGGGTTATTGTTTATGAGAGATGAACAGTAATTCATTTTGAGAAGAAGCCTAGATCAAGTAGAATGATAGAGCAGTGAAAAGTAGAGTAAAGACATATCAGATTAAGAGATCACAGAGGTTATTGAAAAGAGAAGATCCGTCATCATCATCTGAGTGCATAATGAAGGATCACTACTTGGAACATTCTAACAGGTGTATCAGGTGAAATCTCTTAACATAGTGGTTTTAGTAGACCATTTCAAATCTCTTAGCCAAGTGCTTACTTTACTATAAGTTGAAATCCTTTAACAAGGTATAAGATTGTAATGATCTTTAGTTCTTAACAGAATAGACCTTTAACCAGGTAGATTGTATATTGTAATCAAAATTTTGTAGCCCTAAAAGGCACACTTTATTGCTGCAGTGGTGAAGATCTTGTGGGTGTCATCCCACCCCAGTTTTACCGATTTGGGTTTCTGGGTTATCAAAATTTTGTGTTATGAGTTACATATTTGATGTTATGGATGCTATCTGATGTTAGGTTAATTTCATATATGTATGAATGTGGATCAATCTATTTTAAGTGGTCATATTTTAAGATTTGATTCACCCCCCCTCTCAGTATCTTGCTTTCCCATTCTTGTACTTCCAACAATTGGTATCAGTGCACAGTTCACCTACAAAAGCTTTGAATCAACTTGTGAGTATACATCTTGAGATGGAGGTTTATAAGTTGGGAAATTCATTGAGAATCAGAAGATTGAGATCCAGCTAGTATTACATCAGCTTGAGATAACAAGACAAGAATTGAAGAAATCATTGAAAACTAGGAAAGATTTGGCCAAACAAATGAATGATACTCATTACAGGGAATATGACACTGCAAATCTATTTCAAAATGAAGATTCTACTGAGAGCGATGCAGGAATTGCAGATCTACTAAAAAAGAACAATGCACTGTGTGAAGAAGTTAGAAACTTGAAAAGAGAACAATAAATGTAGAAAATAAGACTATGTGAAGTATTGGAACAAAAGAAGAAATTCGAAGATGAAAAAACTATGGCAGAAGAAGAAAAAAGAGTGATATCTGTCAGAATTGATGAAAGGAAACGTGATGTGGAGATGATGACAATCAATCAAGTTGACATGGAAAATCAACTGCTACTTGCAAATTAAGAGATTAGTAGGAAGGATATGGAAATGATAAATCTGAGATCTGAGAACAATCAATTGAAAGATGATTTGAGATCAGAGAAGGAACTTAATGAAAGGTTGAACAAACCAAATGAAGCTTTGACTCATTTTGAGAATCTGATGGAAGCATCAAGAAGTTTAAAAGATTCTTTTGGATTAGGTCACATAGAACTAAAGACATCTGTTGAGAAAGGAGAATCATCTAAGAATGGTGAAAGGAGGAATGCAAAGACAAAGCACAATAAGCTTGTTTTCCACCACTGTGGAAAACTAGGTCATACAGAAAACATTTGCTGAAGCAAGAAATGTAAGTCCAATCCTAAATCTAAGTTCAATGGTTACTTTTTTAATTGCAAGAAATTTGGACATAAAGCACATGAATGTTGGGCTGAAGCAAGTGATGCACCCCCCAAACCAAGATTTAATGGTTATTGTTACAAGTGTCAGAAACATAGTCATAAGGCACAGGACTGTAGATCCAATGCTAAATAGAAATGGACATCAAAGCCACAAACAAAATCATCTAAGAGAGGAAACACTTACAACTGGAATCATAATACAATACAAAGTTGTCATTACTGTGAAGAATATGGACATAAACCTGAAGACTGGTTAAAGACACATGTCAGAGGGAAGTCTAAGAGTTGGATGTATGGAAGCTTAGTTTGTTTTAGTTGTTTGAAGATAGGTCACACTAAGAGAGAGTGTAGGACAAGATTTCCTACTCCTACTGTTGAAGAAGTAAGAGCATAGATGAACCAGACATGGGTAGGGAAAACAAAGCTGAGAAGCAGTGAATCCACTAAAGCCAAGGTCACTCAATCCAATGGATTAGGTGATCACACCATCTCCAATTGACCAATAGATGTATGTAAGGAACTGCATTCAAATTTTAAATCTTACATCAGTTCCTAATATGTAATTATGCCAAAGTCCATATCTGCATATGATAAGATGTACTAGGACATGTTTGTGACAAGTGCTGAGAAGAGTTTTCTTCACTATAGGTGCTGAGTTGGTTGGTCGAGTAAGTTGTGATGGCTGAGTGTGGTAAGCTGAGTGGTATGCAAGTTGTGTTAGTTGACCAATGATAGCTGGCTTGCAGTAACCTAATGGGCAAAATATTTAATGCTTACCTATCTTGACCTTTCGAGTCTATATATGGAAAAAGGGTCTACTATTCACTTTTACCTTGCAATTTTTTTAACATTTATAGAGTGATTGAAGAAGTTGTAGATATGATCTTAGCAAAGTTTATTTCAATAATTTTTGTCAGCATGCCATCGGCAACCCTAAGTTGAACAGTGTGAAGTGATTTCTTGTTGAGGTACTCTGTTCTTCATTCTCGAACCCTAAATTCAAGAGATTATGGTGGAAAGTTCTTCCTCACCAATCAAGGGAATGGAAGAATATTTGAATCAAATTAAGCTAGTAAGGAGTGATTCTTGTGCACCACCAAACTTTCATGCCATTCCAAAAAGTGCAATTGTGAGTGATCTAAATGGAGCCCTCTCATCGATCCTGCCAAAGGTACTTATGATTCATGATGTAAGATCTTGTTACATGGTTAAAATTGGCAAAGTGGGTAACAATGAATTTAGAAATTCCTATGACAATTTGTGTGAGAATGGAATTCTGAAAGATGAATTTAAACATTTAGCTAACAAAGGGTTAACTCATGCCCTAGATTTTATGACAGAATTCAAGGATGAATGGATTAAGGTTGTCCTAAGCCAAGTTCATAATATGCATATGTGGCTGAACAATGGACTAGTAAAGACCACAAAAGATATTATCCAATGAGTTACTGGGTATCTTATTACCAGGGGTAAACATACTATGAGAGACCAACGTAAAGAAGAGATAGTAGCTAACACTAGAGTTGTTTGGAACAATAGAGGAATGACTATATCTACAATTATATACTTGGAGCTTGACTTTGGAGTGAAAGTGATTGCTCACAAATTCTATCAGTTGAGCCGACTAGATAGTGTTCCCTTTACAACAATGGACCAGGCATGGAAGATAGTAAAAAAGAATCACACCTATGACCTTGCCGAGCTACAGTTGACACAACTAGCTGAGAACTTACTATCAATTAGGAAAGCCAAAAGCTCATCATGTAATTTTTTCTCTTTATTAATGTGTATATTTTTCTATGTATAGAAGTCATTTCCTACACTAGGAAATATTGTTTGGAAAAATGACAGTCCCATCACTTTACAGATTAGTGAATGTATTCAAAAATTAGGCAGAAATTTTAATGGTATTATGGGAAGTTATTTTGTAGAATTCAAAAAGAGAATGAGGTTGAGGACCAGAATTCCCAATTCACTTGTAGAGAAGCACTATGATGAGATATGCATCTTAGTGGATACAGACTACACATATATTCAAGCTGTGACACCTAGGGTATCATGGCTGGACCCATTTCCCGATGAAGTTAATATTGATGATGCATCAACAGCTATCACAACACTCCTAGAAGAGGAGATTGATACTAAAGCTAAAAGATTCAGAAACTATGATGAAGCAAAGGCAAAGATTTCAATGAATCTTAAGGAAGGAACCATGGAAAGAAAAAGGAAAAAGATTGTGAAAAATATGAAAAATATGGTTGGCTTACCGAGTGATGAGGAGCTAGAGGATGCACCTCTAGACATATCTACTAGACAAGGAGAAGATGTATCTGAGGAACAAGAAGTAGTTGTCAGTGAACCTGAAGAAGAGGTCATTGCTAAGACAAAAGGGAAGAGGCCAGAAGTAGAAAAGGTAACAAAGCTGAGTAAATCAAAACCTAGAGTTACCCCTCCCATTGCAAATCATCTAAGAACAAGGGCATCTATTTCCACATCACCAGTAGAACAAACAAAAGTGTATACAAAGAAGATTGGACAAAGAAGTTCTATATTGAGGACTAAATTAGCAACTAAGGCTATGTCGAGCCTACAAGTTAAGAGACCAAGAATAAAACTACATTTGGATCCAGAAAGTGATGAGGACATGACAGAAACTGATGAACCCAGCAACATACCAACAACACCATTCAAGAAACCTACAGATATTGATGAGGTATGTGAGAATTTGAGAAATTATGCAGGGTTATCTAGTTTTAAGTTTATAAGGTATGATAAATTGAAGGTAGGAGACAAACATAAGGTTCAGGAAGCTCTCCTAGACATGATGTGTAATTTCAAATTAACCCCTACAACAATAGGACACAATGTGCTGAGTGAGTTGTATGAATTTCTATCTAGCAAGTGGGAATTTTCACTCACAACTGAGAGACAAATTAGGGAAGGCACTTTAGCTCAAGTCATTCCTGAGCTAACCAAGAAGCAGAGAGAAAAATTTGTTGAAGAGTATAAGCACAACTTTCTACCTAAATAGAGAGGTTATGCTATCTTGAAGAATGATATTGAAGGGATAGTACAATAGAGTACTAGAATTTGGAAGGAAGTTTTTGGACTGATTGTTCCAAAAGAAAAGAGAACTGATGAAGGAACATCTGAGCCGAAGGACAAGGAAACTAAATCCACCCCTGTACCATAGATATCAATAGTTCACATTTCAAATAAGTTTGAGAAGACTAGGATAGATGCACAAAATCAATCTGAGACAGTTAACACTATTGATCTAACTATTGACAATTAGATTGATGTGACAATTGATGACTCTAGTAATCTAGATATCGAGGGTCAGGATGAGCCAAGGGACTCAACTATTGAATCACCTATTAAGTAAACTAAGGCTGAAGAAGAGAAGAGTATAGAAGAAGAAGAAAGAACTCAAAATAAATCTGAAGATAATAATGCTCAAGAAGAAGCAACAAAGGAGAAAACAATAGAACAAGAGGTAATTGTACATGTTGGAGATTTGATTTTGTTCAGTTGATTGATTGTATGTTTGTCATTGATGACAACATATAATACATAGTAGTGATTCTATATGTACTTATCAAAATGATGACATGAAGACTTGCATGGTTAGCTACATGTTTTTGACATGTTTATTATGTTATGTTTATACACGTAGATCTAGATATGATGTTTCAGTCAAGTTGTATAATTCTATTATTGGCAGTTACAGTTCTAGAAGAGTATCTATTCAGAGCCGACATATGTAATGTGTTTCTTGAGTTGCACTTATCTTCAGGATATGCGTGTGTATATTCATGATTAGTTATGAGTTTATGATAGTTATCTAAAGGTGCCAAATGTGTTTCAAGAAGATTGCAAAGTTAGAGTTAATTTGGTGAGGCCGACTTAGTGAAGCATCGCGTCTATTCAGTTTATAGTTGCGCGGTTGTAATTATTCGTGTGTGCTTAGTAGAGCCAAAAAGGATGTTATGAAGAGTTGTCTTATAGGTCCCATGATCTCATACTTTGAGGAAGATACTTATAGAAATTCAATTGTGATACGCTAAGTGTGAATGATACAAAAAGAGAGAGAAGATGTACAGAGCAGAACATAAGATGTGGTTCATTCATCAAGAGTCTATGTGAAGAAGAAGTGAAATATTGTAATACACTAGAACTGATCAAGACAGTAGGTCTACTCTACAATTCATCATCTGATATAGTGCATATCTGTTATACAGAAGGTTGTAGCCTTCACCATTAAGCAGTGAGCTTTTGGATAGTGAGTCCACCACCCCTAACAAGGTTATTTGTAAAAGACTCCTAATAGGGTCCAACCCTTAATTAGGTCACTATACTTATTGCATTGTAAAGTACAACTCCTAAAAGGGTTCAAATATATTCTAACAGGGATTACTATAAACAAGTATAGTTCATTGTGGGTGCTAATTCCCACTGGGGTTTTTACCATCTAGTTTCCCCATAATCAAATTGTGTGTTGTGTACTGTGTTATCTGATTAAGCATTTACTTTTTTGTATTCTGAAGTTTAGGAAGAAAAAGAATTAAAGTTACTGATAACTGATTCACCCTCCCTCTCAGTTATCCTTTGGGACTATTCTAACAATTGGTATCAGAGCCAAGTGCCTTGGAGAAGAAGCCTAATAGCTTAAGGTAGATCAAATGTCTTACTTTAGAAAAGAAATCCCCAAGTTCGATGGAGAAAATTATCTAGATTGGAAAAACAAAATGATAACACATCTACAGTGTGTTGGCTTTGAGATCTTTGAAATTGCTACACAAGAATTTGTAATTCCATCTCTGAAAGACCTTGCAAAGGATGATGCTACTAATGGACAAAAGGAAACGTTTACCAATAATGCAATTTCTAAAGAAGCCCTAATCAACACCTTATCCGACAGTGAATTTTTTGAGATCAAGAAAATTGACAAAGCATATACCATATGGAAGTATTTAGAATATATGTTTGAAGGAGATATTCAAGCAAAGAATGCACGCAGGAAGACATGGAAAAATAAATAAAACAGTCTTGAGATGTTACCTGAAGAGAACATTAGAGCTTACAATCAAAGGATAAATGAAGCAGTCTCTGGAATCAGAAACAATGGTGGAGAAATATTAGAAGAAGATATAATGGACAAGTTGCTAACTAATTTAACATCAGACTATGAAAAAAAGATAAGTATTCTAGAGGAAACCATGCAATTCTCACAAGACTTTAAGAGAGAGACTTTGATCAGCAAAATCTCTGCATTTGAGATACCAAGATTGAAGAATGAACCTAAAAGTGAAACAACTTTCAAAGCCTTAGTCTATGGTAAGAAATCCTTACACATCTTCAGTCATAATGAGAAAGAAAAAGTTGATGAAGAACTAGAAGAAATCATTGTTATGATTGCTAAAACATAAAAGAAAGGAAAAGGAAAATATGAAGGATAGATTCCATTCAAATTTTTTTCATGTAACAAGATTGGTTACTTTGCATCTAAGTGTCCCACAAGAGTCAAGAAGTTCAGATATGATTACAAACCCAAATATAAGAAGGAATGTTATCATGCTGAAGAAGGTGTAACTGATGAAGATTCAAGAGAAGATGAAATTGGATTTGTTTCCCTTAGAGACATGGAAAGGTTGCTCAAGGAAATGGACATTGCAGATAAAAAAGAAGAACAAGAGTTAGCCTTAATTTCCAAAGAAGATATCAGAACTGATAGGATCATCGACAGTGGATGCTCTCATCATATGATAGGTGAAAAAGATAGATTTGTTCATTTAGAGAAATACAAAGGTGGTATGGTTAGATTTGGAGATAACACTCCTAAACCTATCATAGGTAGAGGTTCTATCACTTTGGATGGAAAGAACAAGATGAATGATGTTCTATATGTTGATGGATTACATCATACCTTACTAAGTGTTGTACAACTACTTGACAAAGGTTATCATTTGGAGTTCAAAGAAAACAAGTGCATCATTAACAAAAAGGATGGAGACATGATTGCATTAGGCTCCAAAACAAAAGGTAATGTTTTTCAGCTCAATTCTGATGTAAGTTGTTTTGTTGCAAAAGTAGATGACAATTGGTTATGGCACAAGAGACTATGTCATATCAATTTTAATAACATAGTAAAGATAAGTAATGTCAAGGTAGTCAGAGACCTTCCTAGTATTGCAAGACCAGTTGACACAATATGCAGGGAATGTGTTATGGGAAAGGATGTAAGGAGTTCCTTTAGAAGCAAGTAGAACTCAGCTGAAAACAAATTGGACCTAGTGCATACAGATTTGTGTGGTCCTACCCAAACAAGATCATACTACGGAGAAAGGTATTTCATTTTGTTTGTTGATGATTTTTCTAGGATGATGTGGGTTGAATTCTTAAAGGAGAAATCTGAAGCCTTTGAGAAATTCAAAGTATTCAAAGCTAAGGTTGAGAATGAATCCAGATTAAAACATTAATGTCTGAGATCAAATAGAGGAGGAGAGTTCACCTCTAATAAGTTTTATGACTATTGTGAAGAACATGGAATTAAAAGATAGTTGAGTACACCTAGAACTCCTTAGCAGAATGGGATAGTAGAAAGGAGGAACATGATTATACTTGATACAATGCATACTATGATGATTGAAGGAAAATTTGTGCACACATATTGGAGAGATGCAGTGAATACAACAGTCTATACTATCAACAGAACTCAATTGAGGCCAGCCGCATATAAGATACCCTATGAAATTTGGTTTGGTAATGTACCTACAGTAAAGTATTTTAGAATCTTTGGTAGCAAGTGCTACATCAAGAGAGATGATGGTGTTGGTAATTTTGATGCCATAAGTGATGAAGGTATTTTCCTTGGTTACTCTACAAAAAGCAAAGAATATAGATGTTTTAATTTGAGATTAAAGAAGATATTTGAAAGCACGCATGTTAAGATTGATGAAAAGCTTATGGTTCAAGAAAGATACTATGAATATGAACCTATGATTGAAGATGAACCCAGGCCTAGCAGAAAAGATACTATTATTGAAGAAACGGTCGATTGCATTGATGTCTCATGCAATGACCCTAAATCAAGCATAGAAGAATCATAGATTACAGAAGAAGAAGTCACACCTAAGGTTCCAAAATTCACATCTAGATACCACTCTAAAGATGATATCATTGGAGATAAGAGTAGCAATGTTTTGACTAGATCAAAAGAAAAAATTCTAGCAATGGATGAAGAGGTATGTTTAATTTCACAGATTGAACCTTTAAGTGTTGAAGATGCTTGTAATGATTCTGATTGGAAGAATGCAATGAAAGAAGAATTAGATCAGATAATTAAAAATGATACATGGGAATTGGTGCCTAGATCTAGTGACAAAAATGTGATTGGAACAAAGTCAGTATTTAGAAACAAGATGAATGAAGATGGTATAGTAGTTAGAAACAAAGCAAGATTGGTATGTAAAGGATATGCATAGAGAGAAGGAATAGACTACATTGATACATTTTCCCCAGTGAGCAGGATGCAAGCCATTGAATTGTTCTTGGCCTATGCAACATTCAAAGACTTTAAATTTTATCAAATGGATGTAAAGTCAGCTTTTCTGAATGGTGACTTGAATGAAGAAGCCTACATAGAATAGCCTAAAGGATTTAATCTTTCAGATGAACCAAACATGGTATGCAGATTTAAGAAAGCACTCTATGGTCTTAAACAGGCCCCAAGAGATTGGTATGAGAGACTTGATGGTTATCTTACCAAGATTGGATTCAAGAAAGGAGTAGTAGATTATAACCTAGTCACAAGAGAGACACCTGATGGATTATTATTAGTTGCCATATTTGTTGATGACATTATCTTCAGAGGTAATGACAAGCTCAGTACAACATTTGCAAAAGAAATGCAGAATGAATTTTAAATGAGCATGATTGGTCCTATAAAATACTTTTTGGGACTGAATGTAAAGAAAATAGATAAAGGTATATTCATTAATCAGTCAAAATATGTGAAGGAAATACTAAAGACCTTGCAGATGGAAGACTGTATGCTACTATGCTCTCCAATGATAACAGGAAGCAAGCTTTCAAAAGATGATGATTCTATAGTAGTTGATAAGACATTGTACAAATCTATGATTGGTAAACTCATTTATCTAACTCAATCTAGAACTGACATATCTAATGCAGTTGGCATTGTTGGAAGATTTGTAACTGAACCCAAGTAGAATCACCTAGTGGCAATCAAGAAGATATTCAAATATCTAAAGGGAACTATAGACTATGGTTTATGGTATCCTAAATTAGAGAATGTACAACTTCATGTGTATATAGATGCAAATTGGGCAGGTTGTATTGATGATAAGAAGAGTAATTCAGGAGGAGAAATATTTCTTGGAGACAGGTTGGTTTCTTGGATAAGCAAGAAGCAGAACTATATTTCTCAGTCAACAGAAAAAGCTGAATATATTGCAGCAGCACTGAATTGTTCAACCATGGTTTGGATCAAGCAGATGGTTAAAGACTTTGGCATTGAGGTTGATTATCCTATTGTTATTCACTATGATAATACTAGCACTATCAACATGTCTAAGAACCCTATGATGCATGCAAAGACAAAACACATAGAGATCAAGTACCATTTTTTAAGAGAAAAGCATGCAAACAAAGAAGTGAAATTGGACTATGTGAGCACCAAAGAATAGTTGGCATATATTTTCACAAAGCCCTTATCAAAGGATAATTTTGAGTATCTTAGGGAAAAGTTGGGAGTAATTCCCTCTCCTAAGTCTATTTTGAAGAAGCAACAAGAACATCAGTCATTAAGTGACTGATGAATGGTTGACTACTCTACTTCTGGAGTAGTACTTATGCCTAAAGATCTATGGCACCCTTTGCCATTGATGTCAAAGGGGGAGTATGTACTAAGGTGGAGCATATACTCTGGGTGAGTATATACATGGACCAAAAACATAGTCAGAGGAACTATAGTAGTATAGAGAAATCTTTGATGAGGATATTGAGAAGATTGTAAAAGAAAGAAGACACCATGAATAGAAGATGTTTTTTTGATATCATATGTTGCCATCAATGTCAAAGGGGGAGATTGTTGGAGATTTGATTATGTTCAGTTGATTGATTGTATGTTTGTCATTGATGACAACATATAATACACAGTAGTGATTATGTATGTACTTATCAGAATGATGACATAAAGAATTTTGTGGTTAGATACATGTTGTTGACATGTTTATTATGTTATGTTCATACAATCAAATCCAGATATGATGTTTCAGTCAAGTTGTGTAATTTTTTTATTGGCAGTTACAGTTCTGGAAGAGTATCTATTCAGAGCTGACATATGTAACGTGTTTCTTGAGTTGCGCCTATCTTCAAGATATGCATGTGTATATTCATGATTAGTTATAAATTTATGATAGTTATCTAAAAGTGCCAAATGTGTTTCAAGAAGATTACAAAGTTAGAGGTAATTTAGTGAGGCCGACTTAGTGAAGCGTCGCATCTATTCAGTTTATACTTGAACGGTTGTAATTATGCTTGCGTGCTTAGTAGAGCTGACAAGGATGTTATGAAGAGTTGTATTATAGGTCCCATAATCTCATAGTTTGAGGAAGATACTTATATCAAGTCAATTGTGATATGCTAAGTGTGAATGATACGAAAAGAGACAGAAGATGTACAGAGTAGAATATAAGATGTGGTTCATTCATCAAGAGTCTATGTGAAAAAGAAGTGAAAGATTTTAATACACTAGAACTGATTAAGATAATAGGTCTACTCTATAGTTTATCATCAAATATAGTGCATATCTGTTATATAGAAGGTTGTAGCCTTCACCATTAAGCAGTGAGATTTTGGACAGTGAGTCCACCACCCCTAACAGGGTTATTTATAAAAGAATCCTAATAGGGTCTGACCCTTAACCAGGTCACTATAATTATTGAATTGTAAAGTACAACTCCTAATAGGGTTGAAATATCTTCTAATAGGAATTACTATAAACAAGTATAGTTCATTGTGGGTGCTAATTCCCACCGGGGTTTTTACCATTTGGTTTCCCCGTAATCAAATTGTGTGTTGTGTACTGTGTTATTTGATTAAGCATTTAATTTGTTGTATTCTAAAGTTAAGGAAGAAAAAGAATTAAAGTTACTGATAATTGATTCACCCCCCCTATCAATTATCCTTTGGGACTATTCTAATAGTACAACATTCACCTATTTTAGAGGTTGTAAAGTTAGTACTAGTTAGTAGTGAGGAGATAAGAGACACTAATAGTGAGCCTGAAGAACAAGAGGCAATGCAAGTGTTGGTTGATCTACCACACTCTACATCATCAACTCCCACTAGAACTAAGATAGGAAGTACACCTGATCAGTAGGCAATTTTGACTAGACTTAAAGATGTAATGGTGTCAACTACTAAATCTAGAAAAGGTATTGTAGAAACTAAGCCGAGCAGTAGTTCACCTAAATTCAAGAGAAGGAAAGTTATGAGGAAGAAGTCTCCGATTCTATATGTCACATTAGATGAAGTTATTGTGATTCCACCATGGGATCCCAATGTTTTGTCTTATGAATAGATTGAGACTCTTCAGGAGTTACTTTAGAGAAAGAAAAGACAAGAGGAACTGAAAAGGGAGCAAAAGCAAAAGCAAGTGCTACATGACATAAACGACATATTTGTAAAGGATTTTGACATGGAGGATGAGAATCCTCAAGCCCCTATTCTTGAATAGTTAGTTCACATTGTGGAAAAGGTAAATGATGACAATATTGAAGCCAATGAGAAACTGTTGCAATGGTCCGAGAGGAAATTTGAGAATAAGGTACTTGCAAAAATCTCAAGAGAGATTGCAGTAAAATAGGTTGAACTTTCTTCTCTGATAGAAATTTTAGGAGTTGGAACAAATGTCTATTCTTTGTATAAGAGGTTATCTGATGTGGAATTCTTTACAAAGGATAATCAACAAGCCTTAGAGAAATTGCAACTAGACCTAAAGTCAACTGGTATCTCACTGAGTATGGATGCTAGCACTAGCTCCTTACATTTTAACAGGTTGACTTATGCACAAAGGAGGATAGCCAAGCTCATGGATGAAGATGGTTAGATTAGGACGAAGTTGATTACTATTCAGACAAGTCTAATACCTCATATGGAGGTCATTCAGAAAGAAATTTTATCTGCAAACAAATTGATTAAGAGAGACTCTCATCTCTCAACTGCAAAAAGCTTAGTCGGTCTAGCTACCAAGCTAGAAGTGAAAATAGAGGTTATGAAGTTTGTCAAAGATAGTTGGGACTCTACATTTGAGACTACCTTACAACTTCATAAATAGTTTTTGGATAAGTATAACTTGAACACACCAGCTATCAGTGACAAAAATAAGGGGGAAAATGATAGGACTGATAAGGATACAACATAAAGGAGATCAGAACAGGTATCCATGTGTAAATTTTTTTTTTGAAGGCATGAATACTATATAAATTTTTGTATGTAGTATGATGTACATCCCTAGGGGGAGTACAATATGTACTTAGGAAATATTTTGGATGGAATGAATTGTAAAGATAAGTGTGTTTTTACCACTAATATCAAAGGGGGAGATTGTTAAACCCTAAGTTCGATTGATGATTAGTGACCCACACTTAGTCATTTACTTAGGTAGTTTTAGTTGGTTATCACTGTGGCTGAGCTAAACCATCAAGGCCAAGAAATATTGTCAAGCAAGTTTTAGGTTACCGAGTTACATCATGCTGAGCCAAATAGAATATTAAGTGCTGAGCGTCAGAGATGTGTTGTGTCGAGAAGAACAGTTTTTGCATACATGTCAGGATTAATTTAAACTTTGATGTAAATGGTTGAGGCTGAATTGTATGAGATCTGAGCTAAAATTTGTACGCATTTAATATTTTTTCTACTAAGTTAATTCAGATTTAATTGTTTTATACTAGGCATTGCATGGAGCCAATCAGGAAATCAGAATGCATTGGAGGTATAAACAATAGATCTTGATCGTTGATCGGAATCTCACTGCCAGATTTGAAAAGGTATAATAAGATGGCTTCTAACCCTCTAAAAGAGAGCATGTAAGAGAAAGAGATATACAAAGAAGGGTTTTTGTTCATGAGTGTGTGTGTGTGTAAATGGGTACCTATCAGAATCAACACAAACACTCAATAAGTCATTATATTAGCTCAAAAGAGTTAGTAAAAGCATGTAAAGCATATAGAACCCACTAAAACTGACTTATTGCCTGCTAACTAGGAGGAGTGTGATTAACAACATATCAGCCCTCAGAATATGCTATGAATCAGTGATGAATACAACCTAGCATGAAGGATTTTATTTAAAAACAAGCTAAATGATGGAAAAGCATGTATTTTAACTCTAAAAGATGAAATAAGAAATATAAACTAGCATGAGATAATATGTGAAATATGAATCTAGAGTGAATTTAGCATCATAACAATGTATTTCTAATCTCAAGTGAAGGCTTATTTGCTCTCAAAACAGGCTTCTATTTATAGAAGAATGGGAGAGAGAGAGGGGGACAAGGTTCATTTATGAATCAGGAGGCCCAATAAATGAACATGTAAGAGCCTTTAATGCCTAAGGAATTAATAAGGCATCGGAGAGACATGGGCTTAAGGTATTCATATTAATGAAGGCATTAATAAGGCATGTGGGGGTGTAAGAAGATGGCTTGAGGAAGTGGACCTTAAGGAGGGTCAAGCTTGAGAAAGTGGACTTTCTCAAG